>JAASAO010001033.1:0-99057 GCA_017311375.1 Mytilus coruscus
ATTTAAAGCATGAAAACATACTTCAAAGGGACCAATGACCAATACTGATAAAATATTCTTTTGTACGAATACTGCCTGTATTTGTCAATTATGTTTAATGATTCTTTGTGGCAAGTAAGGACAATAATTAATTGAATATTTCTGTGATGTGTATGTACTGTAAATTTAGAAATTAATGCGAGGTTTTTATCAATGCGAAAAATGCGAATGGGTGATGATCGCAATAATAAGAACTCGCATTCTGATATCTGATAGATATATCTGGATGCAAATTTCCCTTAAATCGCAATAATTAATCTCGCAATTTTGTCCATTCTTCAAAAATCGCAGTAATTAATGCACGCAATAATATCTGAATTTACACTAATTAATTAGGTTGTTTGGCGATCAAATAATTAATAAGACACAAACTCAACGAGACACTAAACAAAAAGACATCCATGGGAAACGTACAACCTCGAAGGATTAAGATATATCTAAAGAATATTTTAAGCTCTAAATCGATTCTTGTAAAATAAAGTGAATATTTTAAACAAGCCTATCAATGACCTGTCATTCACATTGAATTCTAACAAAATTTAAAACGATATGACAAATCATAGGTATAACAAATGTGCACGATATCTAAAACCTCTCCTTTTAATGGCGATGAGAAAAGTTACAAGAAAAATATAAAAAGTAAAATAACAAAAATACCGAACTCCAAGGAAAATTCAAAACGAAAAATCCCTTAATTAATGGCAAATTGAAAGGTCGAACACATTATATGAAAGGAAAACAACTGTCATAATAGAACTTCAAATGGGTCAAAAGCCTTAACTTTTAAATCTTACGTTACGGTGCCGGTGTAAATAATTTTTGAGTCGATTGTGTATCTGTTGTCTGCTGGTCTTTGATTGATGATTTATCCATTATGAAGTTATACAACATCTCTTTATTGTAATGTGGATTGAAAATAGTATTTGAATTAACAAACAGCAACAAGTGTTATTTTTTGTTTAGTTTTTGTAATTAGGTTAAGAATATTTAAATGGAGCAAAATAAAAGTAAGGGACGTGGGAAAAGTACAACGGCACAATGTTTGTTTGTTCTGAAAATGATAATTATCGTTCAAGGATGTCTAGCTCAAGATAATAAAACATATTCCTCTTTTCATTTCTTCTAAAAGGTAAACTATACACTATAAAACAGTATAAAACAGTTATTAACAAATAAACATTACTCTAAGGTAAATTCAGAAAGGGGGAAGTCCAAAAAGTCTGCCAAAAGTCAAATACTCGATTATATCAACCATCTGAACGAATAGAGAACAACTGTCATATCCCTGATCTCATACAGCAAGTTTCCGAAGAAAAAGAAATAGTGACTTTAGCCTGGTTTTATAGATAGGTAAAGCTCCCACTTTTACACATTTGCTTCTCCTAATTTTAATTTAATCCTATCATGATTTCCTTCATAGAGGCTTGCTGGTCACAAGGAAGCTATTGAACCAAGAGTTCAAAGTGGGGAAGTTGAAGTCATCCCGTCGTAATTGTTAAGGACGCCACCAGTTGGTTGACCGATATGGAATATCAGTTTCACAGATTATAGCGGATCTGTTCCAATTGTCGTAACTACAATCCCGTCCCTTTTTTGCGAATTTGACCTACCGAATGAAACTAATTACCGGGTTTGTACTAACAAGAGCAACACGACGAGTGCCACATGTGGAGCAGGATCTGCTACTCTTCCGGAGCACCTGAGACCACCCCAAGTTTTTTATGGGGTTCGTGTTGCTCAGTCTTTTCTTTTTTTCTTTTTTAACCGTGGCGTTGTCAGCTTATTTTTGACCTATGAGTTTGAATGTCCAGTATTTTGTTTTATGTTTTTTACAAAATGATTTTGGAGAAGTCATAATGGTTTATAATTGCTCTTTACTTTCAAGACCAAGGAACATGATTGACTGCTTCATCACATTTTACCAATACGAAATGATTTACGTTTTACGAAACGCTTCAACGTGAACTTAACAGTAAATTAATACAACACGAATTTTTAACATTTATAACAAAGTTTCAATTAACTTTTCAAAAAGAGAACGGGAATTGCTTTAGATATTGCCTTCACAAAATATACATTAACATAAACAGTTATATTAACAGGAGATGTACGATATAATGAAAAAAATCAACCAGCAGTTCATGGCGACATTTGTTTATTCATTCATATACTTACAAATCTATAAGAGCCGATAATCAGTCAAATGAGTTAACTATATCAATCGGGAAATGTAATTGTTCCTCAAATTCATGAAAATGATATTTTAAAAATGAATTTAAGCATTGCATTCATTTTGTAGAAATCATAGAAAACTTGCAGTTGGGTACGTAAATCTGTATAAAAACTTGTTTAACTATTGCATACATACATGGCATACTGATTACAGCTATAAAACCATATTAAATCCACCATTAGAAAATGCCTGTACCAAGTTCGGAATTTGATAGTTGTTATCCATTCTTTTGATGTGTTTGAGCCTTTGATTTTGCCATTTGATAAGGGACTTTCCGTTTTGAATTTTCCTCGGAGTTCGGTATTTTTGTTATTTTACTTTTTAGTTGCAATAAAAAAATCGTAATTTTTAAATAGATATACTGAATGATCTAAGTTGGAGAGTAAAATTTTCTAGATCTGCTCCTAAACATACAAACCATTGTTCTTTGACCGTTTTACTGCATTATAGTCAATTAATTTGAATATATAATACATTTATATTTGTGGACATTCTTTACAACAGCTATATCAATACAAGTGTTTTTAATTTAGTATTAGGATTATCAATCATCAATTTTCAATTAAGTTACCTTAGTAACTGTAAAGGCCAGTAAAACCTGAATGCGTTTATAATAATTAGCGCAAAAGTTTCCGTTGACTTTTTTTCAAAATGATTATTTGTTAAAAACGGTTTGCCCTCCTAATGCAGTAGTTAATAACACAACGATTGCCATATTACTAACATACAAACAGCTTTAATTGAAAAATGTTCATTTAAGTAATATTAAACATTCCAGACTAAACCAAAATCTTAATTGTATCGTTATATATCGATATTTGTTAATACCTTTTTTATTAACGTGGAATACAGTCGATCATCCTTAACATAGGACAAACCAGAAGCAAGGTTCGTGGAAACAATATAAAAGCACAATATGTTTGTTGTTATAAAATTGATAATTACCAATCTAAGATGTATAGAGCCAGAGATTTAAGAGTATTTCTCTCAAGGGTAGTGGCAACAATTTAGATAAAAATATAGTCATCCTTGCCCTAGTTAACTACCATATCCAACACAGATGCGGGGTAAACTCTCAATAAACAGAATTCAAATCACAAAAGCTATCTTATCGATTCAGTTACATAAACATTAAGTCTTTTCTTTTACATTTCTTTCAAATGGTAAAATATACACTTTATACGTACAAAATGCATAAAACGCTTGTAAGAAAATAACAGTGGAGCAGAAATGTCTGAAAACTGGTTTATACATTGCGACAAATGTTTATCATATATTAAATAATAATGAAACATTAATAGCGTAATGTAAACTATAGATAAGATGATATACCATCAGTAAAAAATCACCAAAGAATGCTAGCAAAGAATATTAATTACACATTTCAATAAAGTGATATAAGTTGTCCTTGGGAACAACTTAATTTTTAACACATATAATGTACTTTACGCAATAGTTTTCCTTATGTATTTTCAGCAGATATTTCAGAAAAGTAATAACCGATTAAAGTGTTTGTTTTAATCGTTTGGCTATAAATAACGACAGGTTTCTGTAATGGGAAATTCAAGTTTGATTATACTTCCGGACCACAATGTATGTCACAATCAGATTGGAATGTCGATTTCAGTCGTTCTTCTTTATAACTCTGTTGGAGCAGTGTTTGTGTAAGTAGCATACTCTTGACGGTACTGCTTTATATCGGTGACTATACGGAATGTTGATCTCAGTCGTTCTTCTTTATAACTCTGTCGGAGCAGTGTTTTTGTAAGTAGCATACGCTTGACGATACTGCTTTATATCGGTGACTATAAGGAATGTTGTGAAGTTAAGGTATCCAATATAAAGACGGAAGATGTTCATCTTCTTTTTTTATATTAATACCGAAGAAGAAATGGATGGATTTATGATTTTATGACATCACGTCTTATGTTTTTTTATCAACATTATCCTACTCAATTTACTTATACACCTCTTATGTGTTATCAAAAGTATCACATTCAATCTAATTATAACAAGTTTTTAGGAACCTTAATTTCTTGAAATAAATTTGCATGTAGCTTTGTGATTTTATTCGCAGCGGAGACCTTGAAAATATAATTGCGTTTTTCTTTTTTTAAATGGCCTAAATTTTTTTTTAAAATTTTTTTTCCCATTTTCCCTTTAAAAAAAATTTTTTTTTTGGAAATTTTTATTTTTTGATTTAATTTGATTTTTTGCCCAAAATTTAAATTTTAAAAATTTATTGTTGGGAATTTGGAAATTAAAAACCTTGAAAAATTTTTAAACCAAATTTTTTCCCTTTTTTCCAAAATTTTCCTTTTTTTAAATTTTAAAAAAAAATTTTAAATTTCCCTTTTAAAATTTTTTTTTTTGGGGAAAAAATTTAAAATTAAATTTTAAAGATTAAGAAAAAATTTTTCCCAAAAAAATTTTTGGAATTTTAAATGCAATACCAATAAAAAATAAAGAAAAGTTGTTCGGTTGGGGAAAATTTTTTGTTTTAATTTTTAAAAAAAAAATTTTAAATTTAAATTTTGGGTTTTTAAAATAAATTTAAAAAAAAATTTTATTTCAATAAAATTTTTAAAAATTTAAAATTTTTTGAAATTTAAATTTTTTAAAAAAAATTTTTTTAAAAATTTTTCAAAACCCAAACAAAACAAAGTTTTTAAAGAAAAAAGAAATTGTAATTTTTCTTCAATTTTAATTTTGTCCAAAATTTATATTTAAAATATAAATTTTTGGGAAAAAATTTTGAATAAATTTAAAAGTTTCCCTTTATCCCGGTTCAAAAAATTTTAAATTTTCTTTTTTTAATTTTAAAAAAAAAAATTTTAAATTTTTTTTTTTTTTTTTAATTTTGGGTTTAAAATTTTTTAACCCAAAACAAAAAAACCCAAAAGGCAAACCAGGGGTAAAAAAATTTCAAAATTTGGTAATTAAATTTTTAAATTTTTTTGGGTTTAACTTTAATTAAAAAAATTTTTTTAAAATTTTAAAATTAACACAATTTTTTTTTAAAAAAATGTTTCATCGGGAAAAAAAAATTGAGAAAAAAATTTTTTAAAGGGAAAAAATTTAAAAAATTTAAAAAAAAAAAAATTTTTTAAATTTTAAAAAATTAAAATTTAAATTTCCCCAAAAAAAAAAAAAAAATAGAAAAGACTTTAATTTAAAAACCCATTTAAATTTAAATTTATTTGTTTGGGAATAATTTTACATTATAAAGGGTCCTTTTGAAATTAAAAATAAAAAAACTTCTTAAATTTTAAAATTTTTTTAAAATTTTAAATTTTAATAAAAAAATTTTAAATCAAACCATTTTTAAAAAAGGAAAAAGAAAAAATTATTTTAAATTTAAAACCTTTTTTATAAAGCGGTAACTGTGGAAATTTCCCGTTTAAAGTTTACTTTTAAAATTTTGTAAATCCCAAAGGTTTGAAATGTTTTAAAACCTTAATTTGGGAAAAAATTTTTTAAAATTTTTTTTTTTTGAAACCAAAATTTGCTAAAATTTTTTAAAATTTTTTTTTTTTTTCCCCCAAAAGTTTTAAATTAAAATTTGAAAACTTTAAAAAAAAACTTGCAAAAAAAAAAATTTAGGTTTAAAAAATTTAAAACTTAAAAAGGGCAATAAAAAAATTCCCTTTTCCTATTTAAACCCTTTTTAAAACCAAATACTTTCATAAACCTTAAAATTTTTTTTAAAAAACCAATTTAAAAATTCTGAAATTTTTTTTTAAAAAAAAAAAGGTATAAAAAAAAATTTAAAAAAACTTTTAAAACATTTTAAAAACAAATTTTAAATAATAAATATGTAATTTAATAAAAAAATCATTATAGAATTCTAATTTAAAGATTTTCGAACAATATGGGTTATTTGTTTATTTTGAAAAGTAAAAAACAAACTTTAAATGTAAGAAGTGGTTGGGCAATGAAAATTATCGTCAAAATTTTAATGAAAATAAATTTGAAAACCTTTCTAATTAATTTTAAATATTGTTTGGAAATTAGGTTTTGTTGCATTTTAATAATTAAATGTTTGAAATGAAATAATTAATTAATTACATCTAAGACTGAATGATTATATATAATTAATTAACATTTTTTGACAATATTTTAATGGTTTAATTAAAAAGCAACTAAAGTAACATCAAAAAGTCAACCTTTTGTAATTAAAAATGAAATTTCTAAAATTTTAAATGAAATATAAATTTTTTAAAAGCTAAAATTTCAAATTTCAATTCCAAATTAAATTAAAATAAATCGACCTTAGAACATTGGTAAAAAACCAATAAGGTCCTAATGTTAAACTTTTTTTAATAATTAATAATCAATGACTTAATTTGAACTTTAGGATTCAAAGATTAATTAATTTTATTTTGTTAATTCAACTACAAAATTATTTATAATTACTTTTAAAATTATATTGAAAAGTAAATTTAAATAATTACAATTAATCATATATAGTCATTTAGTTAAATTTTTCATTTTGCTGATGGAAAACAAACAAATATAAAAGTTTATAATTCATTAGTAAATAATTTACATTAAATTTATTGCTATAATGAAACTCCCATGTAATTCAAAGCTTTGTTGTTTGTTTCTAATCTTTTATTTATAAAAAACAAGTGACCAAAGATGAACAGTGTTTATTTCAAATGATAAGTAACAAAAGATTGTTACGTAGTAAAAAAATTTTAAAAATAGACACAACAATGGGTATAAAAAACAATTAATTTAAATTGTTATCTAATCATAAAAAAATAAATATCATATTTCTTAGTATGGAACATAGTAAAGATTTAAAATTCCAAACAAATTTAAAACTTAATTGTCTTATAAAATAAACTTGTCCTTTTTTACCTTTCGGTAAACCAAAGTTAACCAAATCCTAGTAAAATAACTTTTAAAATTTTGTAAACTTTTTAAAAAAAATTTTTCCTAACTTGAATAAAAAATGTTTATAAAGATTTTAAATTTTCCCTTAGTACAATAATTTAAAATTGGACTTAAATATTTAATATTATTTTTGATTTAATTTAAAAGTAATTTTAAATATAATGTAGTATATGAAATTTAATGAATTAAAAATGGATTAAGTTCCCAAAAATGTTTTTACTTTAAACTAAAACATTGTTACTTTTAAAACAAAAATTTTAAAAAATATGAATGAATATGAAAATATTTTTAAGAATAATTGCCTTTTAATAAGTTTAAGTTATTGTAGGTAAAACAAAATTAATCAGATGGTAATAAAAAAATTCAAACCATTAAAGTACGATCCAAAACGTACTTAAATTTTTACTTATTTTTAAAATTATATATGCACATCATTGTATTAAATTAATTAAAATAAATCAATAAGGTTATTTTAATAATTGTTTCATTAAATTTTGTTTATTTAGAATAAAATTAATTTCATAGTTAAGGCCATATTTTAATAATCTTACTTTTAATTTTTTGAAATGGCCACTCAATTTTTTAAGAAATTAAAGGAAAAATCCAAAGTTTTAAAATAATTTAAAAATAAATACAAAGCTAAATCATTGAACATTATTAAATTAAACAAACAACTTATGAAATGAAAAATAAATCTAATAAAGCACACATCGGAAAATTTATTTCCCAAAAATCTTTTATCTTTATGTGAGAACTATTTTGATACGTACGGCAAGTTTTAGTTTTTAAATGAAGATAGTTATATTGTTAAATATGTTCCTTTTGGACGGAAACTTTTCCAAATTACTTTTCATTAAATTAAATTTTATTTTGTTTATAATACTTTGTTTTGGTTGCAATGTATTGATTAAAATAAAACTTTGTTATATATAGTATTAAATTTTTGTTTAAAATTTTTATTATTCTATTGTGGTAAATTTATACTTGCTATTTCATTATCCTGGGATTGTGTTCATGTGTTCAAAGTTTAAAAAATAAAATAAATTAAAAATAACAAAATTCGAATATTTCATAATTTACAGAATTAATTTTATGTTCTTATATCTTTAAGATGAATTTGGATCTGTTTTAAATTTTGCATCCCCACCTACGGTTCACACAATTTCAAAACCGGATTCAAATTATTTGTGAATTTTATTTTAAAATTAGAATATTTTTTGATTTTAAACTTTTAAACAATACCTAACTAAATTATTTTTTATGGATTCACTAAGAAGTCTAATGATATTTAGCTTTTTTTGATCTTATAAATTAAATGAAATTGCATTTTTTTTTAATCTTTAACAGGTTTTAATAATTTTGATCTTTTAGTTTGCTCATTATAATTTGATTGAATTAAAGGTTTTTAATGCTCATTGAAGAAGTTTAATTCAATATTCTCGTTCATATTTTAATTTAGCAATCTATAAAAAGATTTATTATTTAATGTAATTTTAAGATTTCTTTTTCTTATTTGTCACAATAATTTTTATTTAAAATTTTCCAAGTGTAAGTAATCCCTTATCGTAATTTTGGGCTTGAATCCATTATTACTATTAATTGCAAAAAGGAAGCCATTAACAATCCAAATTCCAATTCACATTGAAAATTAAAAGTTTTAACAAAATCACTTGGTGCAATTACAAATAAATTATAGTCCAACTGGATGCCAACCCTTTTTCTTTTGAATCATGTTATGAAAATTTGGGTTTTTTAATAAAATGGTTTCAGTTAATGATTTTAATTTCCTTCGAAATTAATAAAGTATTTTTTGTTGATTTAGTTTTTTTAATTTTGCAAGCTTTTAAATATTTTTTGATTTAATTCTCTTATTCCTTATTTTTGAAGTTTAATTTAACAAATTTCCGGAAAGTAAGTTTGAATAATTTAAAAGAAATTTTGAATTATTATTAAAATTTGAACAAAAAAAATTCCACCTAATTCAAATGTTTATATAACATTAATTTGTTTTTATTAAATTTTAAATATGCCAAAGTACAATGTTTTAGAAAACTTTTACAATTAATAAAAAGGAACAATTAAAATTAGGTTTCAAAATCTTATGTAAACTTATTTTCTTTTTAATCCTTAAAAGTATTTATTCATAAAATTCTTATTAAAATATAATAAAAAAACTAAATTTCCTAATAATATTTATTTTATTACATTCCATAAAACTTAAAGTTTCAATTAAAAAACCCGGTTTAAAATTTAAAAAAATATTTGAGGTACTTAAAATTATTTTATTTAAAGTATTAAATTTAATGGATTTAATTAAATTCCAAACAAAATTTAACATTTAAAAAGTGAACTATTTATTTTAAATTCCTTCAAATGACTTTCGAGTTTTAAGAGTTTATTAAAAAAAACCCAAGGGATACAAACATGTAAATAAGGACAATAAAGTCTTCAGAAAATTGGACTGAATCTGTTTTAAAATACGATAAATTTAATAAACAACACTTTTTAAAGGTCTATCTTTTGAACTTCACCAAAGGCGTTTTTAATTTAAAAAGGTTTGGATGTTTTGTGTTTTTAAATTTCCCGTTTTTAAAGAAAATATGGTAGATTTTATATAAAATGTGTCCTATAATAGAAATTCTCAATTGAAGTTTTAATTTTAAATTTAATATTTTGAAAAAATTTTGGAACCTTTTTTCCATTGAAGTAATTATGGTTTTTTTTAATAAAAAAATTTGAAGAATATAAAACCATGTTGAAAATCAACTTTATTTTAAGGCTAAACAATTCTTTATTTCCCAGATTTATTCTTTTCGAAATTTACATTTAAAAATTTATGAAAATTTTCCTCAATAAAAATGGTCTATTATCAAATAAGAAATTTTAAAATTTAGAAATGTCAAAAAATCTGTTTATTCTTAAATATCTTACTTATTTTAAGAAACAAAATTTACCATTAATTTAATTTTAAACAAAATTTACGAATTTAACAATAACTTTAAAGTGTTAAATTGAACAATTTAATTTAAATTATGGAACTTCTAAAATTTATTTAGTTTCATTATTGTTTTATTGTTATAAATTTTTCTTGTTAACTAAAATATTTTACAATTAAGTAATGAATTAAATATCTACAACTATTTAATAACTTAAATAATGAATTTCTAGTAAACATTGTTAATGTCTTGTTGTTTTGTATTACTATATGTTTTTATCTATTATGTATTAAATTGTTTTATTATGATGTTTAATTTGATATTGTTTAACATTTTGATTTTGTTTATTGTGTAATTGATATTTTCATACTAATATGGTTTTTCATGAATTGGTTCTATTTAATTGGGATTGAATGTGGTTAACATTTCTTGGATTGATTCTTCAAAATGAAATACATGGTTTCTGTTGACAGAATAAAAATCAAGTTCGATATTGATAATTTTAGCTTTTGCAGCTCAGGAGTTATGGTCTGTGATAGATGGAACAATGACTCTTTAAATCATGTCCATGCAATTGCTCATGAATCGTAAAACCAATACCTATCAAACTGTTGTATTTTATTTCTGAAGAACAATTGAGATACCTTCCGATGAGTTTAAAAGTTATTGCCTTTGTTGGATTCGAAAATGATGCTTAATTCAATTCTGTTTGATAACTTATTAACTGTTTAGCCATTGCTTTTCAACAATTTGTTTATTTGTATGTGAAGTAAATGATGAAAAATTTGAGTTCAAATTCGATATCGACGAGTTTATCTGTAACCGTTTAAGAGTTATGACCTTTTATTTGCTTTCATTATGACCCTTGTGCATATAAAAAAACGCTTTGCTGTCATTCTGACAGCTTATTATGTATAAAATATTAATTAAAAAGTTGTGTTATGTAACATAAATTTTACTTATTCATTGTTATCAAACCAGCTCAAATGATTTTCGATTACAATGTTTAGCTGACCTGATTTCATTGAATAGTAACTATAAGGTATATGATAATTTTGACAATATATTAGCCTTTTATAGCCGACTATACAATTTGAGTGTTTCCCGTTGTTGAATTCCGTACAGTACAATTTATTTGCACTTTGGATGATAGTTGTTTTATTGGCAAGTATACAACATCTCCTTATGTTTATATTGATATAAGAATTTTCCCTACGATGGTGTACATCCTTTTATAATGGACTGTTTCTAGATGAAACTTTTACCAACGCACGTAGTAATGTTAAGGCGGACCTCAATAATTTTCAAAATTCTATCGTAATATCATTTTGACGTCATTACCGTCGATTTCAATGATAACTATCAATCAAAGATTTAGAGTGACAGATCATTATAGATATTTCTCTCTAGAGATATTGGCCTTAATATCAATAAAAATATAGCCATCCCTGATCCAGTGACCTAAGATAATCATAAAGTCACCAATGGATGCTGGCAAATAATATTTATTCAAAACTTTCATTTAAATTATATTAGTTGTCCGTAGGAACCTAATAATTCTTAACGCATATACTGTACGTTGCTTAACGATTTCCGTTTTGTCTTGTATCAAATTTTTAGGCTAAAAATATTGGTGTAAGAAATAGTTCCTTCCTCGTTCAACAAACAACGACAACTTTTCCAAATGGATACCGTTTTAGAGTTACAATTGACCAATTTCATTTTGATTAATATTAGTTCTGTTGTCGATCACAATCAGTATTGTATTGCAATACATCGATATTTGTTGATATTATGTTATATTATTTGCGATTCCAGTAATTAAAGAAATGATATAAAATAAAGAAAATTCACATGGAAATAGTCCAAAGTTTAGTGTTTTGGTTTTATCAAAATGTGAATTACTTATTAAAGATAGATAATGCTATTCATGTCATTCTTCTTCAGAATGGATTTGTGCATCTCGGATGCGTCAACAGGGTAAAGTATGTTTTAACAAATATACAGAACTTCACGGTAAATAAAAAATGGGACAGTCCATAACATCTGACAAATGTCAAACTCTAGATGATATAAGAAAAAGGAACGAATGGAAAACCACTGTCATATCCCTGATCTGATACAGCCATTTTCCGAAGAAAAGGAAATTGAGGTTTTAATCTGGTTATATAGCTAGGTAGGCCTACCACTTTTATGACAGTTGTTAATAGTTCCGTTCTATTGACAAAATCAAATGGACAACTCAAACCAACACATGAGAGTCTATTTGGCAATTATACCACATCTCTTATTAATATATACAAGTAATCGATTAATGTAACCATAATTTGGATCCAATAGCCTCCAAACGGCATAAATATATTTTATAGATATACAACACAGATGTCTTCTGAATTCAAACAAACATACACATAAATCATGGCAAACACGCCAACAGAAAAGGTTTGTAGATAGATAGATATAGGAAGATGTGGTGTGAGTGCCAATGAGACAGCTCTCCATCCAAATAACAATTTATAAAAGCGTCTCCAGTTATGCACGAATTACAAGTCATGCTAATTCACAATCGGGAATAGAGCACACTCGGATAAAATACAGATAAGACGATTATTCTAGTAATGAATATTTGAGACTCGAATAACATGTTGCTAGTGAACTGAGAAACATATATAACGTATCAGTCAACAATCTGTGAAGGTGACCGTGAAACTTATGATTGTCGATTGCAGCCCTTATTTCTGATAACTCTTTTGAGGCAGATTTTTTGTCAAGCCTGTCAATGAATATGCATCTAGTGTATTAAAAGTATTGCTTTTAAGTTTTATGAACAAAGCATATGTTTCACTGCTTCATTCTATTTTACATTTTTATGAATACAAAATGATCTATGTTTTACATAAGGTTCCAAAGTGAACTTAATAGCAAATGAATGTAACACGAATTTTTGCAATTTGTAGAAAAGTTAAAATTAACTTTTCCAACAGTTTGATGAAATGGCAGTAGTTATTACCTTCATAACATATACATGACATGAATGATTAATAACAGGAATGTATGATATAATGCAACAGCAAACCAGCAGCACATGGCGACATTTTGTTGGTGACATGTATTTATTTACTTACAAAATTGTAAGAGCCGACAATCCGTTAAAGGAGTTAACATCAATCCGGGTACTTCTATTCCTACTCAAATCCCTGATATTGACATTTTGTAAAATTAGTTTTGCATTAAATTAATTTTGCAGACATCATAGGCAACTGACAGCTGGGTACGTAAAGCTGTTTGAAAACCGATTTAACTATTGCATACAAACATAAAATACTGATATATAGCTGTAATACAAACATATAGCCATTTTTGAATTGAAGCCTAATTATCTAAGTTGGAGAATAACATTTTGAAAGTAAAATAAACAATCGTTATACAAAAATATTCAGAAAAAGTAAATCTGGTATAAATTTAATTCAAGACATAGATTTGCATTAAAGTCAATGGGAGATTTTTTACTTAATTTGTCCCTAAAGAAACACCAATAACTTGAAATGTATACACAAAACAATCTAATCAAAACTTTTTCTATCAAATAACTTAGAAAAGATTATAAGAAGTAAAGAAAGACAAATAGTGATCAACAACATATATGTTAAACATATGACATTTACTATATTTTACATGTATGATAAACCACCGTTCAATGGTTAGTATAGACAAAAAAAAATGTATGCTCTTTCTCTGAATTGCATAATAGCGATCGAAAATTAAAGAAGTAATATTAACTTTTATCCTTACAAAAGAGACACATGAGAAGTTCAAAACTCATAAGTCAAAGCGAGACTGACTAAGCCAAGTGAAAAACCGAACGATTGAGCTATACGACCCACCACCCCACCAATGAAAGAGAGAAGAAAAATGTCGTTGTCCGAGAGTTCTCAACATTTCCTGTTCAACATCTGATGCCCCTTGTGATACTCTAGAAAATAGCTTATAAGGTATCTTATGATTAGTTATTGATAAATGATTCTTTTCCATCCTTAATACATCAACAAATTCAAGAGCCATTGGTACATGTTGTTGACTTTTACCGGATGGGACAAAACGAACATAAAAAAAAAATAACCACAAAGTACAGCATTCAAAACTAAAACAAGGATCTTTATGAAACTGATCTCTGGAAATTTTTATTGAATCTTTGAATGTGTTAAAGCATCGGTTAACACATTTCCTTCGTTTAGTGAATACACAAAAGTTGCTAGTAAATAATTTTAATTCAATACGTGGGAGTATTCATTCGGACAGACGATACTTTTATAAAAGACTAGAAAAACGTAAAAGATACCGTATTTTGAAAATTCATAATTTTATAGAATATATGGAGTCAACCATTTCATAATTTCAAATACACTCATCATAGATACCCTTTGCATCTTTATTAATCTAAATACATTTACAATGTTTTAGAGTTGTTTTTCTTACAAGCTAGTAGCGAAATCCAATCAATATCAAATCAGAGTATTTCGACATTTAAATACGACCCCTCTACTTTTAGTCAGAATATGCTTAGGTGTCAGTAAAGACGACTTTCTGAAAATGTCGAATGAGACAACTCAATGATATAAAAACGAAAGACATCGAGGGGGAAACATAGCGGATTAAGATATGTGCTTAAAACATATTAAGCTCTAATTCGACTTTTGTGAGAGAAAAATTGATAATTTATACAAAACTATCAATGATCTGCCATTAACTTGAAAAATAATACGATATGACAAAAGACACCTCATGGTGAGTTCTCGACTAGGGACAGACACAAGGTAAGTGTCGCAGGCATAAAACATGTGCATGATATCTTAAACTTCTCCTTTTAATTTCGATGGTTAGATTAACAAGAAGTATTAAAAAGAACTTTAAGTGGGTCAGAAGCCTTTTAAATCCTACTAAACGGTGTCAGTGTTGATATTGTTTGAGTCAAATGTTTTTCTGTTAATTGTCTTTTGATCCTTGATTGATAATTTATTCATTGCGTAATCATACAACATTTTGTTTATTTTGATATGGATTAAAAAAAGTATTTCAATAAACAAATCGTTTTGAAATTACAGTTATCAAATACATGCATATTGAAATAGTAAAATCACAATAACATTCTAAGTGTAAAAATTCTTTAGATGTTTTAGATAAATGACATGCTTTTGATGGTCTTTTGATTCTGTTGACAGTTTTGATTTTCTACTCTTTACACTACACTCCCACACTATCTTATCAAACAAAAGTTTTCTTATTTAATTAAATGGTCGTTTGGTAAAGCTGAATGCAAATATATTTGCTGCAACTCATTTAAAGCCTTCTTCTCTAATGAGAAAGGTAAATATGCTAGATATACTTACTGGAGGTGTGATGAGATGATTGAAGCTGTTAATTTTCTCCTTGATAATATTTATGTACGTTTCGGCAACAAAGTTTATCGACAGGTTGTAGGTATCCCTATGGGCACTAATTATGCCCCTTTAATAGCAGACTTGTTTTTGTACTGTTACGAATCACAGTTTATGACTAAACTCAGTAAAGACCCGTCGAAATTATATTTAATTGATAAATTCAACAACACTTACCGTTATCTTGATGATATTTTTTCGTTAAATAATCAAGAATTTTCTCAATATACTGCTGAAATTTACCCCAAGGAACTTACTTTAAATAAATCAAATTCAAACGGTAATAACTGTCCTTTCCTAGATTTAGATATTTCGGTTTTAAACGGGAAACTCCACACTAAAATTTCCGACAAAAGGGACGATTTTTCGTTCCCTATTGTTAATTTTCCATCTTTAGATGGTGATGTTCCTTTGGCACCATCTTACGGTGTTTATATTTCACAGCTCGTTCGCTATTCCCGTGTCTGTTGTGACGTTTTTGATTTTAACGAACGTAATCTATGTATTACTGGTAAATTATTAAACCAGGGATATCGTTACCATAAATTACTTAAAACCTTTACTAAATTTTTCCATAGATATAAAGATTTGGTTTTGAAGTTTGGTTGTACCTGTAGAAAACTTATTTCAAACGGGATAGCACATCCTTATTTTTACGGAAATGTTGTTAACCGTGCCCGGAAATTTAGAAACGATCCTTGTAAACTTATCGCTCCTTTAAATAAACTTATTCTAAAAGGTTACCAATTCAACACTGTAATTAAAACTTTGAATATTATGTTATTGGTGTAAATATTGATTTTGTTATCAGTAAATTTAAACCATACTAAATATTACACATATTTACTTTCACGGTACTACACTAAATCCATTGGATGTTGGATGTGTACGGATTGATAATTTAGTCTTAGATGCATGATTTTTTCATTAGTTGTTAGTGGCTTTGAACTAGCTGTCAGATAACTGCGAGTACTCTCAGATCTGTTCCTAGTGTCTTTTTGTTGTTTGGATGTACAAGTACCCTGCCACGTCCACTTGCATTTTGTCCATCTGATGAGTTAAGCCTTTTTCAACTGATTTTTATAGTTCGTTCTTATGTTGTACTGTTATATCACTGTCCCAGGTTAGGGGAGGTTGGAATCCCTAACATGTTTAACCTCGCCACATTATGTATGTATGTGCCTGTCCCAAGTCAGGAGCCTGTAGTTCAGTGGTTGTCGTTTGTTTATGTGTTACATATTTGTTTTCGTTCATTTTTGTACATAAATAAGGCCGTTAGTTTTCTCGTTTGAATTGATTTACATTGTCATTTCAGGGCCTTTATAGCTGACTATGCGGTATGGGCTTTGCTCATTGTTGAAGGCCGTACGGTGACCTATAGTTGTTAATTTCTGGGTCATTTTGGTCTCTTGTGACATTTGTCTCATTGGCAATCATACCACGTCTTCTTTTTATAACGCTGCGTTCACGTAATTCGAATTTGATTCGCATTAACTAATTCGAATTACTTTAATTCGCATTCAAATCATTTTACGTACGAACGTTAATTATACTACGAATAGCAAAGACAAATTCGCTTTTCTGTCCGAACGAAGTTAACCTTTAATTTGCATTATCAATTAATTAATTATCATTTCAAAGAAAACAACCATTTTAGAGTTGGTTGACCGTTATGGAATAACCGTTTCACAGATGATATCGGATATGTTCCTTATGTCGTAACTACAATACCCTTCCCTTTTCACGAATGTAACTTACCGAATTAGACTATTTACCGGATTTGTAATAACATAAGCAACACGACGGGCGCCACATGTGGAGCAGGATCTGCTTACCTTTCCGGAGCACCTGAGATCACTCCCAGTTTTTGGTGGGTTTGTGTTGCTTAGTCTTTAGTTTTCTATGTTGTGTCATCTGTACTATTATTTGTCTGTTTGTCTTTTTATTTTTGGCCATGGCGTTGTCAGTTTGTTTTCGATCTATGAGTTTGACTGTCCCTCTGGTATCTTTCGTCCCTCTTTTAGAGCCCATAACATCTCCAAACTTGCTCTATTGGTCTGATATGGCATTTATCGGAATCATTTGTCATTCTCATTTTAATAACAGGGCTAGGGTTTTTCTATTGTTTCCAAGAACATTTTTTTCCTGTTTATTATGCACTAACCATTGTTAAACGAATAAAAAAAAACCATGTGTTTGAAATTGTGCCCAGATTTATCACCTCTTTAAAAAATATTCTTGTTTAGGGAAGACCATTTGATTTTTTGTGGAGGGTGCTAGGATAGATAAGACAAAATCCCTCTATTAACGACCAAGTGTTACCCCTTTGTAAAATATTGTAGGACATTTCGAACTTGTCGAGATACACGCATATCACGTATATATGAATGTACGTCATTATGGTTTTCGCCTGTGGTATTTTCGCGGACACGAATTATTCGTGTTACGTTTTTAATTTTAAAGAATAAAAAAATAATGATATTATCTTTTAAATTGTATGTCCAATTACTTGTTTGGGTGATTCGAAATATAATTTAGAAAGTGTCCACACCACAGTTTAACTCGAATTGAAGCGAATTAACTAATTTGCATTAACGAAAACGCATTTCTAATGCGAATTGGATAATGCGAATTAGCCAATTTGAATTCGATTCAAAGTTAAAGAAAAGAAGATTGTGTGAACGCGATTAGCGAATTGGATTCGCATTCGATTCGAACGTGTGAACGAGGCATTATAGTTACATATATTGTTTTTTCGAAGTATAAAAAGTCTTACAATTATGATAAAACGAGTATTTATTCTTCATAACTTCAATTTTTACGACTACCTAAAAACTTATTGCATTATAGTTGATGAAATTTTGTACACAAACATTTCTCTTTTTGACCATATTTTACAACAGCTACCTATAGGTCAATTACAAGTGTTGGCAGACAATATGAATATCAGCCATCAATTTTCAATTCAGTTACTTAAGTTGTTCTTGTGAAATCCATCAAAACCTTTATGAGTATCAAATGATTTGCGTAACACTTTTCTTTGTGTTTTGCCAAATGAATATTGGTTTAAAGTGGTTTGCCCTCTTCATGCAGCAGTTACTAACTAACAACGTTTGCCAAATTGTTCGCATATTAACAGCTATAATTGATAAAAAAAAGAAAAATATCGAGATTTTTTCGTAATGTATCGCTATTTATTGATTGTTGTGTCAACTTGGAATGGAGTCGATTACCCTTGAAAAAGGACAAATGAGAAAAGAGTGTCATAAAAGTTGTCTAAGCACAATGGTTTGTTTGTTCTGAAAATGTCAATCATCGACCGAATATGTATATCTCTTGACTGTTAGGAGTATTATTCCTTTCCAGGGATACTTATCACTTCAATGATATCAACTTAAAGTCCTTATTTTTTATTTCTTTAAAATAGTAATCAACATACTTTATATGTTTATAAAATGATAAGTTATAATCATTACAGATTTACCTTAACAAAATATAAAACTTGAAATATTAAAGACAAGTTGTTTAATGTATCAGCAAACCATCAGCACATGGTAGAAAATATTTGTTTGCGGAATCAATGTACATGCAAGTACCTAAGAGGCGTCAAACCTTGTCATACATTCGCATCTAGCAATACAAACGGCATTAAATAGACAGTAGGCTACTGGAAATGAGGCAGAGATGATTGAAAACTGGTTAATTTATATGATTACATGTAGTAGTAATTATACATTAATAGCGTCATTGATTAACGCAAATTGAAAACAATACCAAAGCCTGCTCTATAGTTTATAAAAAATCAATTTGTTTGACAAATTTAGCAATCTTGATAATAATGAATTTGGATTTTTTTAAATCTAAAGTACCATATTTCATAACAGCTAGGTCGATACCAGTGTTGGCAGACTGCTACTGTGATCTGCTGACATCAAAGTTTGATACCCTTATTCAATGATGTCAATAACGAGTGACAGCAGGGTAACGTCAGATGGAAATGTGTAACAACCAGTATAAAGTCACGAAAGGATTTTTCAAAAATATTGATGACAAAAATTAAAATATTGATGACAATACCTATCACATGTGCTTTGCACGTCGGTTTCTATTATGTCTCTTATGAAATTTGGGGCTAGAAATATTTATTTAAATATGTTTCCTTCCTTATTCTGAAAAAAAAAAACAAACAACAACCTTACCAAATTGGTACTGTAGTTCTAGTTATATTTGAACAATTTCATTTCAGTTTTATAATACTAGTACCATTGCATAAAAGTGTCAGATTTAAAATATGCGTAATAAAGTAATGTACTGTGGATAAGGAAAACTTAAAAACTACATTGTCCTGCTTTAACCTGAGCGGGCTAAACCCACATTGAGCTACACCAAATTATTCCTATCCGTTAAACGAACCATAAGCAACACTTAAGACTTACAATTTCACTAGCCTTAAAACCTTGCTTTTACACGAACAAACACTAACCTAACACTAAACCTTAAATGAAAAATATCTTGTTATTGCAGTAAAAGAATTCCAATTAAATGGTACTGACAGATTTTCATGAACAAATACAATAAAGTCAAAAATGAGTATCTAAGTTGTGTAAAACAGCTGTTAGAGATGAACTTAATTTCTGTTGCATTTTCATATTTATTAAACATAAGATACCATAATTAAAGTAAATAAGATAATAATTATAGCAATTTAATAAAAAGAAATTCTATACAATAATTTAGAAAGGATTGTAAATGACATATTCTGTGCTTACTATAAGAGGCGTTATTTTGTATATATTTTTGAAAAGCATACAAACAAACAAAACACGATTTAAATAGATAAAGCAATGAGACAACTCTCCACATCAAAATTTATAAATCCATATATTTCAAAGGGACCAATGACCAATACTGATAAAATATTGTTTGCATGAATACTGCCCGTGTTTGTCAATTAAGTTTAATGATTCTTTGTGTTTAGTAAAGACAATAATTAATTGAATATTTCTGTGATGTGTATGTGTATGTAATTAATTAGACTGTTTGGCGATCAAATAATTAATGAGACATAAACTCAATGAGACACTTAACAAAAAGACATCCACAGGAAACGTACAACCTCGAAAGATTGAGATATATCTAAACAATATTTTAAATTCTAAATCGACTCTAACTTGTAAATTAATATTTTAAACAAGCCTATCAATGATCTGTCATTCACATTGGATTCTTACAAAATTAAATACGATATGACAAATCGTAGGTATAACAAATGTGCACGATATCCAAAACCTCTCCTTGTAATGGCGATGAGAATACTTTCAAGAAATATATTAAAAAGTAAAATAACCAAAATTCCGAACTCCAAGGAAATTTCAAAACGGAAATTCCCCAAATTAATGGTAAAATCGAAAGGTCGAACACACTAAACGGAAAGAAAACTACTGTGATAAAAGAACTTCAAGTTGGTAGGAATCCTTCAGTTTTAAATCTTACGTTACGGTGTCGGTGTTAATAATTTTTTTGAGTCGATGTGTATCTGTTAATTGTCTGCTGGTCTTTGATTAGTGATTTATTCATTATGGAGTTATACAATATTTCTTTATTGTGATGTGGATTGATAATAATATTTCAATAAACAAATCATTTCGAAATTACTGTATCCATTACATGCATATGAAAAAGTAAAAATAATATATCATCATAATAAATATCCTGCTGGTTTGATGAAAGCTCGAAGTAACTGCATGCACGCTCAATTGGCTTGTTTTAAAGTTACTTAAAAAGTCTTTTGATCATGACAAAAAGGGTAGTAATGTTTTATAACTTCAATTTTGACGAAAAGAATCGTTTACCGATACCTACTTTTTATTTGCTAGTGATCAGTTATTTTCACGACAAAAATGTCACATACAAAATGTCAAACAGCAGTTTTGTTTGTTTGTTTTGTTTATGTATTGAGGTTAAAAATATATAAATAGAACACAATAGACGCAATGGACGTGGACATAGTAAAAAAGCAAAATGTTTGAGTTGTTCTGAAAATGATAATTATCGATCAAAGATGTTAAGCGTAAGATAATTACAGGTATTCCTCTCTAGGGATATTGGCCTATTGTCATAACCAGATGCAGGATAATCTCTCAATGAACATAATTCAAATCATTAATGTTATCTTATCAATTCAATTATATAAATCTGATGTCCATATTTTTTTTAATTTCTTCTACACGTATGTAACCAAAAGTTAAACCAAATACTGTAAAACAGGTATTAACAAATTTACAGAACTTTATTGTAACTTTTATAAAGAATACATCTGTCATATCCCTAATCTGATACAGCCAATTTCCGAAGAAAACAAAATGTTTTAACCTGGTGTTATAGCTAGGTAAACCTCCCACTTCTCTTTATGCAGTGGTTTCTAGCGACAACTTTGCCAAATTGACGTGTAGAATAATTTTCGCAATATATGTTTTGTGATATTTTACTAAATGATTTTTGTAGAAGTAATATTGGTTCAAATAGTTTTCTCCCCTCATGCAGTAGTTACAAATGAAAACTTTGCCAAAATGGGCACAGTATAGCTACATGTATACTGAAAGTGCTTAGTCTTAGCTTTATGGAAGATTCCATACTAAGTCGCAATGTAATCGTTATATATGAATATGTGTTGATACCTGTTTTATATTAACTTGGATTCCAGTCGATTACACGTAAAATAGAACACAGAAGCAAAGTACGCGGACATCGTACAAAGGACAATGCATTATCTGTTTTTAAAAAGATAACTATTAATCAAAGATGTACAACGACAGATTATTAAATGTATTCCTTTCTAAGAATATTGGCCTCAATATTAATCAAGATTTAGGCATCCCTGCTCAGGTTAACTAACTAAAATTACCATAACCAGATGCAGGGTAACTTCTCAAAGAACAACATTCAAACCACTTAAGTTATCTGATCAATTCAACGTACATTAAATGTTCTTACTTTTCATGTTTTCTAAAAATTATACTATGCACATCATATGTATGAAATAAATTAAAATATACATATACAATAGGCCGTTAGTTTTCCAAATTGAATTGTTTCATTTTTTTCATGTTTGGGCCTTTGATAGCCGACCATACGGTATGGGTTTTCTCACTGTTAAAGGCCGTACGGTTGCCTATAATTGCTTACATCCACTTCATTTTGAACTTTGGTGGGAAGTTGTCTCTTTGGCAATCATACCACATCTTCTTATTTTATATGAAGGAAAATTGCAAAGGAGAGGCAAAAGATACCAAAGGTTTATCAAACTCAAAGTCGAACAAACTAACACTAACATGGCATAAACAATAAACAATACATAGACAAACAACAATGTATTAAACACAACATATACAACTTAAGACTGAGCAACATGAACCCAACATAAAATGGCAGTATAAAGTCACCACTGGATGCTGGCAAAGCATATTTATTCCCAAAAATCATTTCAGTTATCGTAGTTGTCCGTAGGAACCTAATACTTCTTGACGCATACGGTGTACGTTGCACAACGATTTCCCGTAGTCTTGTGTTAAATGTTTAAGATAGTTATATTGTTGAAAAATATTGTTCCTTCTCGTTAAGCGACCAGGTACAACTTTTCCAAATTGGTACATTTTCAGGGTTACAATTGAACAATTTCATTTTCGTTTATAATACTTCTGTTGTCGATAGCAATCAGTATTGTATTGCAATACATAGACATTTGTTGATAGTATGTTATATTTAGGAATTTTCGGTCCCCAATGCCCTTCTACTTCCTACTCTGCTTGGCCTTTTTAAAACTTTTTTTATTCGAGTGTCTATGATATTTTAGACAAACGAGAGTCCTGGTGTCTATGTTGTGTTTACATGAACAGTGATTCGAGTTTATAGTTCTAAAAATAGGACAAAATAAACGAAAATTGCAAAACCTTGGATTTTATCATGAATTACTAATCAACGATAGATAATGTTATTCATGTCATTCTTCTTAAGAATGGAAGTGTCTGAGTTTGTTAATATTTGAGTCATCTCCACTCTAGTAATCTATAGTGTCATCTAACAATACAGGCAACCACCATTAACAAAATTCTTTTTAATTAGAAATACACTTAGTTTTTCATTATTTTTTTATAGAGAAATGGTACACCTTAAACCTAATACCTAATTAATATTCATGTCATTCTTCTTAAGAATGGACTAGTTAAGCAATACATAACAACAGCTTTCCGTAATTGATACCATATTAAAGTTATAATGGAAAATTCCATTTTATTTTGATAATACTTCAAGACTATGTCACAATCAGAATGGAATGTCGTTATCAGTCGTTCTTCTTAATAACTCTGTTTGAACAGTGTTTGTGTAAGTAGCATACTTTTGACGACACGGTTTTATATCGACGTCTATATGGAATGTTCTGAGGGCAAGGTAACTTATATAAAAAAAGAAAGATTTTCATTGTTCATTTAAATGTTAATAGCGAAGTAGAGTAGAGAAGGATGGATTTATAAATTTCTAAAATTACCTCTTCTGTTCCATCAATATTATCATATACAATTTGCTTATAACAAGTTTTGAGTATATATCTCCCAGTTGATACGATATTCTAGGGCTTGTATTTCCTATCATGATTTCCCTGATAGAGGGTTGCTGCTCACAAGGAAGCCATTAAAATAAAAGTTCCAAGTGGTGAAGTTGACATCATCCCTTCGTAAGTTTTACGGACGCCATCACGAGTTGGTTGACTGTTATGGAATATCCATTTCACAGATGAAAATGGATATGTTCCTAATGTCGTAACTGCAATTCCGTCCCCTTTTCCCGAATGTGTCATACCGGATTAGACAAATTACTGGGTTTGTACTAACATAAGCAACATGACGGGTGCCACATGTGGAGCAGGATCTGCTTACCCTTCCGGAACACCTGAGATCACCCCCAGTTTTTGGTCGGGTTCGTGTTGCGCAGTCTTTAGTTTTTTATGTTGTGTTGTGTGTACTATTGTTTGTCTGTTGGTGTTTTTTTTTTTTTTTTTTTTTTTTAGCCATTGCGTTGTCAGTTTATTTTCGACTTATGAGTTTGAATGTTCCTCTGATATATTTTGCCTCTCATTTGAGGAACAGTCAAGTCTTGAAATAAATTTGCATATAGCTTTGTAATTTTATTTGCTACAAAGACTTTGAAAATATAATTTATTGAATTGTACAGCTACATCTCTTTGTTTAAAGGTTCAACATTACATTTTGTTTTTATTTAAAATTTATATAGCCGTAAGAGAGTTATCGCGTAGTTTTGTTTTTAGGTAATAAATATTAAACACTATCTTTGTAACCAATTGATTGACTTAAACATGTGACCAAATCAAAACTTCCACGTGGAAAAATTCAAAAATGCAATTTGTTAGTTGCTTCAAAATAAATTCATTACATTATAATGTAACTCCTCTTTCAGAAGTATTGTCCAATGTACAATGTTTTAGCTATTATAATGTGAACTATATGATATATAGTAAAATATTAATAAAGTTATTCCTCTTCAGTCGCAATTCGATAATAATGTGTGTCTTATCTACTCCAGTGAACTACCTCGTCAAAAAAATATATATAAAAAAACTTCTCCGTTGAGAAAATTTAGAGTAAATTAAATTATCTGCAGGTCACTTACAATATTCCTTGATTATATATTTTTACAAATTCTACACCTTAGAAGTTTCACAAACTTAAACAAACACAAAATTTAAACATTTAAAAGCAAAATTGTTGAGCGTACTTTAACTTTTCAAATTACCCTTTCAAAGTTATTGAACAATTATCAAGAATGTTATAGAATGTGAGATATAATGCAACAATGAACCAGCAACACAAACTGTTCCCATTCACAGTAAAGGATCTATTGTATTGTTTCATAAACGTCTGTCAGAACCATTGACATGGTCTTCGTTTACCTTAAAGTACCGTTCTTTATTATCACTAAAAATTAATTAAATAAACCAACACTACCATCATACATGTACTAGACCTACATTGAACAACTCAAAAATACTGGGTTTTATAAAGTAAAAGCAGGCCGTGTTAATGGTACTGAAATATGTTTATGATACAATTACATAGTCACTGTGTAGGTATGCCGTATGCTTAACTGGTTTATGTTAAAATGGTCGTATCTTTAATTGAATGTCAGCTCTAAAACGTCAACATCATTTTTTTCAGACCGTTTAAGAACAAAACGGAAAATTTGCGAACCTGTTTTGTTTTCATTAGAAAATAATCTGCCAGATGGTTATATAACATAAAGAAAAATAATGAAAAGAATCAGAACATCTGCGAATTGACCTCGAAACTGGAAAAAAAAGAAGGTAGTGAGGCATAAACACATCCTGTCTTGCGCAAAGTTATTTATTTTCAAATCTTTCCGGGCCAGGTTATACATTTTCAAAATTCTCCTGCAGGACCACCCCCTCCCCACCGATAAAGGCGAAAAAAGGAATAGTTTACATTTTTCTACATAAGGAAATGCCTGTGCCAAGTCAGGAATATGACAGATGTTTTCCATTCGGTTAATATATTTGAGCTTTTGATTTTGCCATTTGATAAGGGACTTTCCGATTTGAAGTTTCCTTCGAGTTCGGTTTTTTTCGAAACTTTTTAGTCATTTATAAAAGCAGATGAAGACATTTTCAGTCTGTTACAGACTGAGAATCAATTACATACTTATCAAAATCTTATCAAAACTCGTTCTATCAAATTATTTAGAAAATTATTGCTCATAAAGAATGCTTTTGTTGATTTTCTATAAGATACCATTACTGGTGTGCATGCATGCATGGAAAATATTTGAAAGACACAAAACTACCAAAATAAAGAATGAACAATAATGATTGACAACATGTGTGTTAAACATATGGAACGCCACAGCTGTCTTATGTGGAACTCTGATATTACGTTATGTTGTTTTATTATTACTTGTTGATATTTTGTCTTTACATAATATGGTTTTGACATTACGTAATGATGTTTTGATATAAATCAATATGGAATAGTCATTAATTAATGCTATTTCGATATTACACGATATGGTTTCGTATTGACTTGATATAGTTTTGTCATTACTTAATATGGTTTTATCATTACTCGATGTGGTTTCACCATTATTTAATGTGGTTGTGTCATTAGGCAATGTGTTTTTAACATTACTTGATGTGTATGTGACTTAACGTAATGTAGTTTTTTCATTACATGATGTGGTTTTGTTATTTCGTAGTGATGTGTTTGTTTTAGTATTTGATGTGGTCCTGTCATTCTTTGATGTGGTTATCACATTACTTTGATGAGGTTAAACCACGTGACCAATTCGGAAAAACTAGTTCTATTTTTAAATAGATTTCCATGTTTTATGTGCCTTGGATGAGTGTGGCCATCCATCGAGTTAGAGTTCAAATTAAAGTTTGGGTTACTGTTCGAGTTTAACTTTAAGTTAGTCTTCGATTTCGAGTTAGAATTCAAGCCATTATTAGAATTAAAGTTCTAGTTAGCATTGAGTTTCGAGTGGAACTTCGAGTTTGAGTCACATTTAAAGGTAGAGTTCGAGTTACAATTCGACTTCAAATTTGAATTTGAGTCACCTTTTGAGGTAGAGTTTGAGTTAAACTCGAATTTGAGTCTCATTTAGGTTAAGATTTCGAGTTGAAATTCGAGTTATCTCATATGAGTTCGTATTTAAATTTTCAATCGCGGATCAAGGGCTTTTACTTCGGCTTCCGAAAAAGAGGGCTCAGGGGTATGCGAACAAAAGATGAACAATGTTACAGTATACAAATCACAACACAGAAATTGAAATAAAGTTAGATGTGGTGTGATTGCCAATGAGACAACTATCCACCAGAGTTTAAATGCAGTGGATGTAAGCAATCATAGGCAATCGTACAGCCTTCAACACAACGTATAGTCGGCTACAAAAGACCACCACGTGAAAATGTGAAACAATTCAAACGAAAAATCCAACGGTCTAATTTATAACTAAACAATCTACGAAAAACAAATATGACACACAAGAAACAACGACAACCACAACCATTGAAACCAAGAAAGTGCACGTGGCGGAATTTAACATGTATGTGAGCGCTAAACCCTAACCTAACCTCGGACTGTAGCGTAATAGCACAACATGAGAAAAAAATGTAAAAACTCAATAGATCGGTATGACCGGGTAATATAGATCCATCGGGGGTGATCTTGGGTGCTCCGGAAGGGTAAGCAGATTCTGCTCAACGTGTGGCACCCGTCGTGTTATTCGTGAAAGTACAAACCCAGTGATTTGGTTTTATTTGGTAGTTCACATTTGAGGAAAAAATGACGGGATTGTTGTTACGACAACTGGAACATATCCGTCGTCACCTGTGAAACAGATATTCCAAAAAGTTTGTTTTTTCAATTAGTGCAAGGTATATCAGTGAATGCAATTTAAAAAAAATAAAAGATTGGTATTCATATATGTTCAAATGATCACACACGCTAAAAAAAAATCGGAGAATTTTTTCTTTATAGAATTGATGCTTTGTCGCTTAGTCCGATCCCCCCATTTTCCTGTAACTTTAGTGTGAGTTGATTTAAAGTGTCTCAATGTTGACAATAAAGTACAAGTCTTTTGATTTGTGTCGAGCCTGCGACATTAATGTAGCGGCAGTGAGACAAAACAAACCTGAAATGAAACTTGCAAATGCCAATACATTTGCATACCGAATGTCATTAACTTAACATTAGTGGTTCATCTTAAACTGACTTAATCACAAACTAATACATGTAAACTAAGAAAAGTTTCAAAGTCAATAGACCTTGACTGAGGAGACGGGGCCAAATAATCTCCATGGTAATGAGATGTGCCAATGCTAATACAACTGCATACAAATATCATTGACATACCACTAGTGGTTCACCATGAACTACACCTAATCACAAACTAATACATTGTTGACGCCGCCGCCACCGCCGGAAACAGCATACCTATGTCTTGCTTTTTGACTCTGTCCAGGCGAGACAAAAACGGCAGGACCAAGTGGTTTGAGGATATCCCCCTTATGTCCGAAATACTGTTAATTTTTTAGTATTTTTTTTTTCTTATTTTTGTCTGCCGTTCCCCGTTTTTTTACCTAATAACTCTGAACAACAACTCGAACTATAGTCTGAACTTTAAGTCAATGGATAGCGATACTCATCCAACGCACATTAAACAAACGACATATGGAAATCGGTTTAAAAATAGAACATATTTTTTTCCGAAATGGTCACGTGGTTGTACCTCATCAAGTAATGTGATAACCACATCAAAGAATGGCAGGACCACATGAAATACTGAAACAAACACATCATGTAGTATAAAATCGTCAAATTTTGAAACATCATTACGTAATGTTAAAGCCATATAAAGAATTGGCAAATCATCATTACGAAATAACAACACCACATCATGTAATGAAAAAACTACATTACGTTAAGTCACATACACATCAAGTATTGTTAAAACCAAATTGCCTAATGACACAACCACATTTAGTAATGGTGAAACCACATCGAGTAATGAAAAAACCATATTAAGTAATGACAAAACTATATCAAGTCAATACGAAACCATATCGTGTAATATCGAAATAGCATTAAGTAATGACTATTCCATATTGAGTTATATCAAAACATCATTACATAATGTCAAAACCATATTATGTAAAGACAAAATATCATCAAGTAATATTAAAACAACATAACGTAATATCAGAGTTCCACATAAGACAGCTGTGGCGTTCCATATAAACATGTGGCATTGACTGGATATGTCATATATGACTAACCATGGTTCAGTGGTCAGTATGGACAATATTTTTTATTATCTTTCTATGAATTGCATGCAATCAATTAAAAGAAGCAATTATAACAGTATTCCTCACAAAATTGCAAAATATAAATTCAAAACTCATAAGTCGAAGCAAAACTGACCAAGATATGTACAAAAATTAACGACTGAGCTATACGACCAATCAACCTAACCCTGAAGGAGAAAAGAAAACAATGTTGTATAGGAATTAATCACCATATCCTTTCAAACATCTTACTTCTTCAAAATCACGGATAAGACAAATCCATCAATTAATCACCAGATACAAACGATGGCTATAAGTTAAACGTCCACTCCTTCGGATATTAACAGATACAAAATCATCGGTACATAATATTATCTTTATCAACCCTAAGACATCACCAAATACAAAACCATCGGTACATGTTAATTGTATAACCAAAAGACATTACAAAATACAAAACCATCGGTACATGTTAATTGAATAACCCAAAGACATCACCAAATACAAAACCATCGGTACATGTTAATTGTATAGCCAAACGACATCACCAAATACAAAACCATCGGTACATGTTAATTGTATAACCCAAAGACATTACCGAATACAAAACCATCGGTACATGTTGATTGTATAACCCAAAGACATCACCAAATGCAAAACCATTGGTACATAATAATTGTATAACCTAATTAAGACATTACCAAATACAAAAAATATCGGTACATGCTCCTTCTCTTACCCTTAGACATCACCAAATACAAAACCATCGGTACATGTTAGTTGTATAACCAAAACATATCACCAAACACAAAACAATCGGTACATAATAATTGTATAACACTAAGACATCACCAAATACAAAACCATCATGTTACTTCTTTTACCCTGAGACATCACTAAATACAAAACCATCGGAACATGTTAATTGTATAACCCAAAGACACCACCAAGTACAAAACAATCGGTATATGTTAATTTTATAACCTTAAGACATCACCAAATACAAAACCATCGGTACATGTTAAATGTATAACCAAAACCCATTACCAAATACAAAACCATCTGTACATCTTAATTGTATAACCCTAAGACATCACCAAATAAAACCATCGATACATGTTACTTCTCTTACCCTAAGACATCACTAAATACAAAATCATCGGTTCATGTAAACTGTATAGCCAAAAGACAATACCAAATATAAAACCATCGGTACATGATAAGTGTATAACCCTAAGACATTACCAAATGCAGAGCCATCGGTATATGTTACTTTTTTTTACCCTAAGACATCGCCAAATACAAAAATATCGGTACATAATAATTGTATGACCCAAAGACATCACCAAATACAAAACCATCGGTACATGTTAATTGTATAACCCAAGTACATCACCAAATACAAAACCATCGGTACATGTTACTACTTTTTCCGTAAGACATCAGCAAATAAAAAACCGTCAAGACATGTTACTTCTTTTACCATAAGACATCGCTTTATACAAAGCCATCGGTATATGTTAATGTTGTAACCCAAAGACATCACCAAATACAAAACCTTCTGTTCATGTTACTACTCTTACCCTAAGACATCACCAAATACAAAACCAGCAAAAACATGTTCCTTCTCTTACCCTAAGACATCACCAAATACAAAATAATCGGTAAATGTAAACTGTTTAACCCAAAGGGATCACCGATTACAAAACCATCTGTACATATAATTGTATAATCCTAAGACATTACCAAGTACAAAACCGTAGGTACATGTTACTTATATAACCCAAAGATATCACCAAATACAAAATCATCGGTACATGTTAATTGTATAATCTAAAGACATCACCAAATACAAAACAATCGGTACATGTTAATTGTATAACCCAAAACCATCACCAAATCCAAACAAACCAACAGTACATGTTTCTACTTTTGCCTTAAGACATCAGCAAATAAAAAACCGTCAAGACCTGTTACTTATCTTACCCTAAGACATCGCTTAATACAAAGCCATCGGTATATGTTAATTGTGTAACCCAAAGACATCACTAAATACAAAAACTTCGATTGATGTTAATACTCTTACCCTAAGACATCACCAAATACAAAACCAGCAGAACATGTTCCTTCTCCTACCCCAAGATATCACCAAAAACAAAACCATCGGTACATGTAAATTGTATAACCCAAAGCTATCACTAATTACAAAACCATCGGTACATGATAATTCTATAAACCTAAGATATTACCAAATACAAAATCATCGGTACATGTTACTTCTCTAACTTTAAGACATCACCAAATACAAAACCATCGGTACATATTAATTGTCTAACCCAAAGACATCACCAAATACAAAACCATTGATACATGTTAATGGTATAACCCAAAGACATCACAAAATACAAAACCATCGGTACATTTTAATTGTATAGCCCTAACACATTACGAAATACAAAATCATTGGTACATGTTACTTCTCTTACCCTAAGACATCACCAAATACAAAACCATCGGTATATGTTAGTTGTATAACCAAAAGACATCACCAAACACAAAACCATTGGCACATGTTAAGTGTATAATCCAAAGACATCACAAAATACAAAAACATCGGTACATGTTAATTGTATAACCCAAAGACAATACAAAATACAAAACGGAATACAAAACCATCGGTACATGTTGATTGTATAACCCAAAGACATCACCAAATACAAAACCATCACCAAAAATATCGGTACATGTTAAATACAAATGACAAATACAAAACCATCGGTACAATTTAATTGTATATAACACATTACGAAACACGGTGCATAAGACATCACCAAATATAAAACCATCGGTGCATGTTAATTAAATAACCCAAAGACATCACCGAATACAAAACTCGGTACATGTTAATTGTATAGCCAAACGACATCACCAAATACAAAACCATCGGTACATGTTAATTGTATAATCCAAAGACATCATCGAATACAAAACCATTGGTACATGATAATTGTATAACCTTAAGACATTACGAAATACAAAGTACATGTTAGTTGTAAAACCGGTATATGCTCCTTCTCCGACCCTGAGACATCACCAAATACAAAGTACATGTTAGTTGTAAAACCAAAAGACATCACCAAACACAAAACAATCAGTACATAATAATTGTATAACCCTAAGACATCACCAAATACAAAACCATCGATACATGTTACTTCTTTTACCCTAAGACATCACTTACAACAAAACCATCGGAACATGTTAATTGTATAACCTAAAGACACCACCAAGTACAAAACAATCGGTATATGATAATTGTATCACCTTAAGACATTACCAAATACAAAACCATCAGTATAACTCACTTTTACCGTAATATATCGATATTTGTATATCGATACCTGTGTAATCAACACGGAATCAAACCGATTACCCACAAATTAGGACAACGCAGAAACAAGTTACGTGGAAACAACCCCAAGCACAATGTGTTTGTTGTTACGAAAACGATAATTACCAATCAAAAATGTAAAGCGCCAGATAGTTAAATGGATTTCACTCTAGGGATAGTGGTCTCAAATTGAATAACAATATAGTCATACCTGCTCCAGGGTAACCTCTCAATAGACAAAATTCAAATCACAAAAGTTATCTTATGAATTCAGTTAGATAAACCTGAAGTCCTCATTGTTCATTTCTCTCAAATGGTAGACTATACACTGTATACATACCAATACATAAAACGTTTGATTGAACATTGCAGTGCGCGCAGAAATGTTGATGGTTGATACATTCTAATAACATTCTGACAAATGTTTATTATTATTAAATCAAAATCAAAATCCATAGCTTAACTGATTAATGCAAAAGTAAAAACATCTTCAAGTCCTGCTATAAAACCTATAAAAGGTCGTGTTGTCCTAAGACAAATAAACCGCTTTATGAATAATGAATTTGAAAACAAATATTTTCGTGGCAATACTTATGTAACACATAGGTCAAAACCGATGTTGCAAGACTTTAAGTATGATCTTCCGACACCAGATACTGCAATCATGTCAATATTGAGTGACAACAGAGTAACTATAAATGGTATTGTTGTGCAAGCAGAAGATATTCACCAAAGAATGCTGGTAAAGAATATCAATCACACATTTAAATAAAATATAAGTTGTCCGTAGGAACCCCTTGATTCTAAACGCATATAATATACTTCGATAATGGTTTTCTGGAAAATAGTTTAAGGAAAGCAATAATTAGTATTAGAAAATAAAATTCCATTATATTGTAACCGTTAAACAGCACCAAATAGAAAACCATTGGAAAATGATAGTTATCTAGCCCTAGGACATCACTTGATACAAAAAGATGGGTATATGTTAAACGTCTAATCCTAAGAATATCAACAGATACAAAATCATCGATACATATTATCATATTCATCAACCCTTAGACATCACCATACAAAACCATCTGTATATGTTAATTATGTAACCCTAAGATATCACTAAATACAAAACCATCGGTATATGTTACTACCCTTACCCTAAGTCATCACTAAATACAAAACCATCGGTATATGTTACTACTCTTACCCTAAGACATCACCAAATACAAAACCATCGGTATATGTTACTACTCTTACCCTAAGACATTGCTAAATACAAAACCATCGGTATATGTTACTACTCTTACCCTAAGACATTGCTAAATACAAAACCATCGGTATATGTTACTACCCTTACCCTAAGTCATCACTAAATACAAAACCATCGGTATATGTTTATACTCTTACCCTAAGACATTGCTAAATACAAAACCATCGGTATATGTTACTACCCTTACCCTAAGTCATCACCAAATACAAAACCATCGGTATATGTTACTACCCTTACCCTAAGTCATCACTAAATACAAAACCATCGGTATATGTTACTACCCTTACCCTAAGTCATCACTAAATACAAAACCATCGGTATATGTTACTACCCTTACCCTAAGTCATCACTAAATACAAAACCATCGTTACTACCCTTACCCTAAGTCACTAAATACAAAACCATCGGTATATGTTACTACCCTTACCCTAAGTCATCACTAAATACAAAACCATCGGTATATGTTACTACTCTTACCCTAAGACATCACCAAATACAAAACCATCGGTTCATGTTTATACTCTTACCCTAAGACATTGCTAAATACAAAGCCCTCAGTACATTTAGTTCTCTTACCATAGGAATTACCGATGGTACAAGTTGAAATGTAATCAAGATGTTATTACAAATGGGAATTTTACCGATTGGAACAACACAAACATTGAAAAAAATAACCACAAACTACATCACTCACAAGTCAGACAAGGATCTTTATAAAACTGATCTCTGGATTTTTTGTTGAATCCTTAAATATGTTAAAGCATCGGTTAACACACTTCCTCCGTTTAGTAAATACGCATGAGTTGTAAGTTAATAATTGTAATTCAACACGTGGGAGTATTCACTCGGACAGACGATTCTTTTATAAAATACTGGACAAACAAAGAGATATCGTATATTGAAAATACATAATTGTATAGAAAAAACAGAATCAACCATTTCATCATTTCAAACCATCCTTTGTTTCTTTATTAATCAAAATTTGAACTTGAATACATTTACCATGTTTTGAAGTTGTTTTACGTACAAGTTAAAATCCAATCAATATTAAATCAGATTATTTCGACATTTAAATGCCAGCTCTCTATTTTTAGTCAGAATATCCTTAGGTGTTGGTAAAGACAACTTTCTGAAAGTGTCGAATGAGACTACTCAATGAGATAGAAAAAAAACAAAAGACATCGAGGGGGAAACATAACGGTTTAAGATGTGTGCTAGAAACGTATTAAGCTCTTATTCGACTTTTGTAAAACAAAAACTTTGATAATTTAAACAAAACTATCAATGATCTGTCATTAACTTGAAAAATAATACGATATGACAAAAGACATTTCATGGTGAATTTTCGATATTGGACAGGCACAAGGAAAGTGTCGCAGGTATAAAAAATGTGCATGATATCTTAACTTTTCCTTTAATTTGGATGGTTATATTTACAAGAAGTATAAAAAGGATTTGAAGTGGGTCAGAAGCTTACTTATCGGTATCGGTGTTTATATTGTTTGAGTCGAATGCTTTTCTGTTAATTGCCTTTTGATCTTTGATTGATAATTTATTCATTGTGTAATCAAACAACATTTTTTTTATCTTGATGTGGATTAAAAAAAGTATTTCAATAAACAAATCGTTTTGAAATTACAGTATCAAATACATGCATGTTGAAATAGTAAAATAACAATAACATTCAAATGCTGCGTTCACACGTAATTTGAATTCGATTCGCATAAACTAATTCGAATTAGTTTAATTCGCATTCAAAACGTTTTACGTCCGAACGTAAATTTTAATACGAAGAGCAAAGAGACAAATTCGCTTTTCTGTCCGAACGAAGTTAACCTAATTCGCATTATCAATTAATTAATTATGATTTCAAAGAAAACAACCATTTTAGAGCCCATAACATCTCCTTGCTCTCTTGGTCTGATATGGCATTTATCGGAATCATTTGTCCGTCTCATTTTGATAACAGGGCTAGGGTTTTCTGTTGTTTTGATGAACATTGTTTCCTGTTATTTTGCACTAACCATTGTTAAACGAAGACAAAATGTGTTTGAAATTTTGCCCAGATGTATCACTTCTTTAAAAAAAATTCTTCTTTAGGGAACGACCATATGTTTTTTTGTGGAGGGTGCTAGGATAGATAAGACAAAATTCCTCCATTAACAACCAAGTATTACCCCTTTGTAAAATATTGTCGGACATTTCGAACCTGTCAGGATACACGCATATTACGTCCATATGTATATGACGTCATGACCACAATGACGTCATTGTGGTTTTCGCCTATGGTATTTTCGCGGACACGAATTATTCGTGTTACGTTTTTAATTTTAAAGAATCAAGAAATAATGATACTATTCTTTTAACTTGTCTGTCCAAGCACTTGTTTGGGTTATTCGAAATACAATTTAGAAAGTGTACAGTTTAATTCAAATTGAAGCGAACTAACTAATTCGCATGAAGGAAAACGCATTTCTAAAGCGAATTAGATAATGCAAATAATTCGATTCAATTCAATCCAAATTTAAAAAGGGAGTGTGTGAACGCGATTAGCTAATTGGATTTGCATTCGATTCGAATTTAATTCTAATTAAATGTACGTTTGAACGAGGCATCATAGTTACATATAATGTTTTTTTAAAGTATTAAAAAGGTCTTATAATTATGACAAAACGAATATTTATTCTTTATAACTTCAATTTTTACGTAGACTACTTAAACACTTATCGCATTATAGATGATGAAATGTAATACACAAACATTTATCTTGTCGACCATATTTTAAAACAGCTAGCTATAGGTCAACTACAAGAGTTGGATGACAATAAGAATATCAGCCATCAATTTTCAGTTACTTAAGTTGTCCCTGTGAAGTGTATCAAAACCTTCATGAGTATAAAATAATTTGCGTAACAGTTTTCCTTGTGATTTGCCAAATGAATATAGGTTTAAATTGGTTTGCCCTCCTCATGCATCAGTTACAAACCAACAACAACGATATTTTTTCGTAATGTATCGATAATTATTGATTCTTTGTTTTATATCAACTTTGAATCGAGTCGATTACCCTTGAAATAGGACAAATTAGAAAAGAGTGCATAATTGATAAAATTCAGATCCCGGTATCAAAGTTATCTTATCAATTCAATAATAAAATACATTTAAACGTTCTGATTTATTTACATCTTAGAAATGACACATCCTAGACTTAATACCAAATAAAAATAAACCTAATGTTTTTTTTTCTCTTTGCAGACCCTTTTTTATACCTTTTTAGAGACCCTTTTTAGACCCTTTGTTTTTGATATATGAATGGTTATGTCATTGGTAATCATTCCACATTTCCTTTTTTTTAGAATGAAAGAAACAGTGATGATATTGAAACTTAACAGTTTTTATCTATTTCAAAAAATGGGCACAGTTAGTGAAAGTTTATTCTTAGTCTTATAAGCAGCTGCTTTACAAATTATGTCATAGAGTCCTCTATAATCGATGATGACGACCAACATTGGTTTTAATGCACATTCAAGATTGTTTCATCTGGCTAAATATAAAAGATATTTATCTGTTTTCTCTATATCAAAGTAAAAAGAGCTGATAATCTGAGATATACCACCGAAAATACAAATGGCGATCCCCTTGTCTAGATATATCAGTAAAATTAGATGGATTTTTACACGACAACCCAACCAAAAACATAACGTACTAAATAAAACACAATGCGACATAGCGATATATTTCTTTTTTTATCTTTAAAAATTAAATTCCGGTTGATCAAAAAGTCAGCGTATATCATATTCTAGAGAAAGTATATAAAAAAAAAAATAACAAAAATACAAAAAAAAAACTCCAAAGAAAATTGAAATCGGAAGGTCCCTTATCAAATGGAACAAATCAAAAGCTCAAACAGATTAAACGAATGGAAAACAACTGTCATATTCCTGACTTGGTGAAAGATGACTGCACATAATACATAAAAAGTGTACGGCTGCGCATTTTATATATCCTGGATGAATGATATTTTCGAATGTCAATCAAATGTTTTACTGAGTTCACCCTGTTTGAAATTGAATAGAAATATGTGACCAGCATTGCCAATCAGAACAACTTTGGTAAACATATTTGAAAAGAAATCAGTTAGAGCATTTAACTGACATTGTAGAATTGAATATCCATAGCGATCTAATAAAAAGAAAAAATCATTTAGAGCATTCAACTGACCACCGTTGAATTGAATATCCATAGCAATCTCATAACAAATGAATGATTAATAATTATGTAGAATCATCTTAAAATCAATATGTATTGGAAGGCACTAATTGTTGAAATACAATCAAGGGCACTACCACTTCAATAAAATGCAAACTGTTCGATAATTTGATTCAATACTCGTGTTAATAAAGACGTCATTTTATGGATCATCGCCCATCAGCAGCCATAAGGTTATTACAATATCTTCATCTGCCATTTAAAACAAAAACGTGAATCATAATTTTTTTTCCCGACTGTTACGTTATTCTTTCATTTAAAATTTCATTTGATTAAACAGATTTGATATCTTTTGCAAAATAATCTGTTAAAAATATGATAAATCAATCTTATTCTTAATTAAAATCAAGTGCTTAAGACAACGACACATAATTTTCTTCTTTTTAATAGAAAAATTGATATCCAAAAATACAACTTTACCGTACCTATAACTTCCAAATTTCCGACCTTTTCATTGAAAATTAATTGAAATATATTTAAATGAGTTAGATGCATAGATGATTTAAGAAAGAAATGTATTCCATTTTTCTGAATGCAAAATAAACACGGAAGTTGAAGGCCATTGACATTACGAAAATTGAAAAAAGTTTTGGAAAAACCGGCTAAGGCCATTAAAATGGTAAAGAAAATGACGTTTGAGGTGTCGTATCGAATTACGGGCGATCGGCACTAGTTGTCTCCATGCAATAGCTTATGAACCAATGTTTCTTCAAAATGTAATACATGGTTTCTGTTGACAGAATACAAATCAAGTTCGATATTGATAATTTTAGCCTTTGCAGGCTCAGAAGTTATGGTCTGTGATAGATGGAACAATGACTCTTTAAATATTGTCCATGCTATTTCTCATGAATCGTAAAACCAATACCTACCAAACTGTTATATTTTGTTTCTGAAGACAATTGATATACCTTCCGATGAGTTTAGAAGTTATTTGTTGGATTCGAAAAATGATGCTTAATTCAATTCTGTTTGATAACTTATTAACTGTTTAGCCATCGTTTTCAACAATTTGTTTATTTGTTTGTGGAGTAAATGATGAAAAATTTGAGTTCAAATTCGACATCGACGAGTTTATCTGTAACCGTGTAAGAGTTATGACCTTTTATTTGCTTTCATTATGACCCTTGTGCATATAAAAACGATTTGCTGTCATTCTGACAGCTTATTATTTATAAAATATTAATTAAAAAGTTGTGTCATATAATATAAGTTTTACTTATTCATTGTTATTAAACCAGCTCAAATGATATTCGATTGCAATGTTTAGCTGACCTGATTTCATTGAGTAGTAACTATAAGGTATATGATAATTTTGACAATATATTAGCTTTTCATAGCCGACTATACAATTTGAGTGTTTCTCGTTGTTGAATTCCGTACAGTACAATTTATTTGCACTTTGGGTGATAGTTGTTTTATAGGCAAGCATACAACATCTCCTTATTTTTATATTGATATCAAGATTTTCCCTACGATGGTGTACATAGTTTTCTAATGGACTTTTCTAGATGAAACTTTTACCAACGCACGTAGTAATGTTAAGACGGACCTCAATAATTTCAAAGATTCTATCGTAATATCATTGTGACGTCATTGCCGTCGATTTCAATGATAACTATCAATCAAAAATTTAGAGTGACAGATTATTATAGGTATTCCTCTCTAGAGATATTGGCCTTAATATCAATAAAAATATAGCCATCCCTGATCCAGTGACCTAAAATAATCATAAAGTCACCAATGGATGCTGGCAAAGATTATTTATTCAAAACTTTCATTTAAGTTATATTAGTTGTCCGTACAAAAGACACACATAAGCAGTCAAAGCGAGACTGACTAAAATATGTAAAAAAACCGAACTACTAAGCTATACGACCCCACAACCTCACCCCTGACAGAGAAAAAGAAAACGGCGTTGTCCGGGAGGTTATCAACAATTCCTGTTTAACATCTGATACTCGTCGTGATACTCTTGAAAATCGCCAATAGGGTGTCTTATGATTACTGATTGATAATTGATTCTTATCCATCCTCAAGACATCAATAAATCCAAGAGCCATCGGTACATGTTCTAGATGTATACCGGATGGGACAACGCAAACAATAATAATAAAAAAAAATAACCACAAAGTACAGCACGCAAAACTAAAACAAGATTCTCGACATTCTGAATATGGTCTTAAAATTTCTTGACAAATTCTTGACATTTGAATACTGTCTTGATATTTCTCGACATATTCTCGACATTCTTATTTTTCTCAGTATGGCTTGACACATTCTGAACATTTTGAATTGTGTCTTAAATTTACTTACCAGTTCTGAGTTTTACAAATCATGACCAATATTCATGATATAACTTTAATCTTTATTTCTCTTTATATGATATACTGTTGTTCCAAGTTACACTTCTTACAACAAAAATAAAAGTTGGGCATGTAAAATAATTGAAAATTTGGGTATATAAATATTTTTACAAATGCAAATATGGCTATGAAATCTAAAGTATAAAATAATTCAAATGAGGGTGTGTTGATATAAAACAATTTGAATGTGGGTTTTAAATAATTACAAATTTTGATTCCTAAATCTTATAAATTAAATGATTAAAACCAATCATACTGTAGACATATTTCATTCTACATTCATAATATTCAATGTTGATATGGTAAATGATTATTATACCAAAACGTGGTTTATATAAATAGCAAATTATGATGATATACAAATCATTCATTTAACAGAAGAAAAATGTGTGTAATGTCATCTGTTGGAAAATATATATTAAGTATTACACATGGACAGGATGTTCCCCATAAAATTAAGGTATTCCACACCCAAGAGTACACGCAACTGTCAAATAGAAATTACTGCTTTACCTGTAATCAGCCATACAACTTATCAGTTGACCGAACATGCCATTACAATTTAAAAGTTTGTTGATAGATGAAAATGAAAATCATCATTTAGATGAAAAAAATGAATTAAAATGGATTTTTCATAAAAATTATGAAGTTAATTATTTTAACATTAAAACAAATTGAATAATTCCCAAATATTAAAAGAAAATTATTATCTACTCCAGGAATAATAAACAAAATGTATTTATAATGGGTTCCATCAATGATTTCTATAGAAATCATTGGTCTTATGAAATGGATCTCAAACAGACATGCACAATATATTTCTAAACATTCGTTTTCTTTTCAGGAAGGAGTTATCACAAATATTTATTTTAATAAAAATTTTAAAATTCAACACTAAAATTTGAATAAAAATGTTTTGGGTTGTTCTAAAAATGAATAAGGTTTTGAATCAAGATGGGAACAAATTCTTTGACCTAAACGAAAGCCCCCTCCTCTTTTCATCCACATAAACCCAAAAGATGAATTGTGGGGTCCAAAAGAGACACATGGTCACATTTTAAAACTGCCTATAAGACACCTTTTTAGTAAAGCAAATTTGACTGGCAGTTTTGCGAACGGCAAAATCTAAATGCTGTTTGTTAGTAACTTTGACTTATATTCCAAGTGAAAACAATTAATTAAATGTTTAATTAAAATAAATCAAAATTAAACTACATGGGGAATTATTCAGGGTATGCCAACTTAGTTGCACCAAAGGGTATCTTACTATACCAAATTGATCCTTGATTCTTCAAAGTTTAGTTTAGCCATAATAAAAGGAGTAAATAACAGCAATAGAATGTCATAAACAGTGCAGAATAAGTCTGTTCACATTTCAGGCCAAATTTATACTGTTGAGATAGTGTCAAGACATATTTAAGACTGTCAAGAATGTGTCGAGACAAATTCAGACATTATTTAGAATGTCAAGAATATGTCAAGACAGATCGAGACAAATTTAAGACAGTCAAGAATTGGTCGAGACTAATCCAGACTCTTATCAGATGATACAGGAAGTGTCGAGAAATTTTAAAACAATGTTCATACTGTCAAGACACTTGTCAAGAAAAATCAAGAACCTTCATAGACAAATTCATACTATGTCAAGAATTTTAAAATTATTTAGACAAATTAAGAATGTCGAGTAAAATTCATGCAAATTCAGACAAAACTGGTCTTTTCAGACTTTTGACTTTTGTAGTGAAGGATTTTAACAAAACTGATCTCTGGAAATGTTTGTTGAATCTTTGGATGTGTTAAAGCATCGGTTAACACACATCTTCCGTTTAGTAAATACGCTAGATTTGCTAGTAAATAATTGTAATTCAACACGTGGGCGTATTCATTAGGACAGACGATACTTTTATAAAAGACTGGAAAAACGAAGAGATACCGTATTTTGAAAATATATAATTTTATAGAATATATGGAGTCAACTATTTCATAATTTCAAAGCACCCGTTGCATCTTTAATAATCTAAATTTGGACTTAATGACAATGTGTTTGGGTTGTTTTTCTTAGTTAATAGCGAAATCTGATCAATAACAAATTAGATTATTTCGACATTTCAACACGATCCTTCTATTTTCAGTCAGAATATGCTAAGGTGTCGGTATAGACGACTTTCTGAAAATGTCGAATGAGAAAAATCAATGAAATAAAAACATATAAAAGACATCGCGGGGGAATCATAACGGATTTGTGCAAATAACACATTTAACTCTTATTCGACTTTTGATAAACAAAACTTAAAAAAATTTAACAAAACTATCAATGATCTGTCATTTTAATACTTGAAAAATAATACGATATGACAAAAGACATATCACGGTGAGTTCTCGATATGGCACAATGAATGTGTTGCAGGCGACTTGGGACAGGCACAATGAATGTGTCGCAGGCGAATTGGGACAGGCACAATGAATGTGTCGCAGGCGACTTGGGACAGGCACAATGAATGTGTCGCAGGGACAACAAATGTGCATGATATTTAAAACTTCTCTTTTTAATTTCGATGGTTACACTAACCAGTAGTATATATAAAACAACTTCAAGTGGATCAGAAGCCTTTTAAATCTTACTAAACGGTGTCGGTGTTGAAATTGTTTAAGTCGATTGATTATATCTTTTTATTTTAATGTGGATTGAAAAAAGTAATCAATAAACAAATCGATTTAAAAATTAGGGTATCAAATACATGCATATGAAAAAGTAAAATTACAACAACATCCGTATATAATGCTTTTTCGAGTATAAAAAAGTCTTATGATTATGACAAAATGAGTATTTACTATTTATAACTTAAGTTTTTACGTTTAAAATCGTCTGTTGCCGAAATTCCACGACAACAATTTCACGTTTAAAGTGCTAAATAACAGTTTTCTGTTTCTTTTTTGTAATGTTTTTGCATTCAGGTTAAAAATATGACAATAAAACAAAATAAAAGCAAGGTACGTGGAAATATTTCAAAGGCACGATGTTTTAGTTGTTCTGAAAATGATAATCATTAATCAAAGATGTATAGCCCTAGATGTATAGCCTTAGATTATTTAGGGTATCCCTATCCATGGATATTGGCCTCACTTTCAAATAAAACTAAAGTAATCCCTGCTCTAGTTAACGAAAACTATCATAACTAGGTGCTGTTTAACCTCTCAAAAGACCAAATACAAATCACATACGTTATCTTATCAATTCAATAACATAAATCTAATGTCCTTATTTATCATTTCTTATAAAACTATAGTACATTTTATACATACGCAATCAGTTTAGGTATACATTTGTAGGAACGTTGCAAAGAAGATTCGAAAGGTACCAAATGTATATCAAATTCATAAGTCGATTGCTTTATTTTTAGAAAAAAAAGTAACGCTTGAATTGTAACATTATTTAATTCTTTGGATGAAAGGTTTCTAGCATTTTCATTATGCAAAAGTGTCTGATGTTATAGTTGTACACGAAAAGATAAAAAAAAAAAAAACACACATATGTTAGGGTTTTGTTAGACTAACATTGATCAACTCGATAATAAACTGACAACGCCATGGCAAAAACAGAAAAACAAAAAAAGACAAACATATGTATTCACAACACAACATATCGTATAAAACAAAATACTTAACAACACGAGCCTTATCAAACACGGGTCACAAAAGGATGCTGTCAAAGAATATGTATCAAAAAAATTGTCGTAGGAATCCTTATAATTCTTAACGCATATACAGTCCTTTGCAAATCTTATTATGCCTTATATCAATTTTTGGGCTAATTATATTGGTTTAAAATATTTTTCTCATTGGACAAAAAGTAAAGTTAATAAAACATCCAAAATATTCACACTCATTAATAATAACCAAAACAAAATCAACCCGGGACAAAGCAAATCCCAAATCCATCAAACGCAGGCAAATGTTAAAAAGTCCATCAAAACATACTGTTAATTTAATTTATACAAAAAACGTTTTTACAAGTACATGACAATTAACTCGAACTTAACAAATAACATGTGTAATATCCAATATGAATACAAACCATTACGAAAATTTATAATTGCAACAACATTGGTCATTCGATTACCTACCAAACAAAAAAGGCTAAAACAAAACATATAAAACAAACCCAAATCAAACATACATTCCCTGCTTAAATAAAACCATAAATGATCAAACAAAACAAACAACAAAAAAATCATGTTTTTAAAAAGCACCATCCAAACACTTTAAATTTAAATTTAAACCATTAAATTACAAACTTCATATTAATAAACTTTACCAAATAACAAAAATTTCTATATGAATCTATAAACCTAATTAAATGATTACAAATACAACTAAACCAATCATTGAAACCCAAAAACAAATGAATGTTAAAAAAATAATTTACAAATTCCCAATAAAATTGGAATTTACAGGTTGTCCAAATTAAATACATTAGGTATAACCAATTCAGGAAAAACCCAATATTTTAATCAAAAATCATCATATCATTTTAAACGAATCATTTTAAACAAAAACTAAAGAATCCATACAAAAAGCTATATTAAAATACAAACCAAAGAACATGTATGAAATATCATTTACATTTTTATCAATCAAAACCAATAATGTTAATCCAAAATACCAATACAAACCTTATAAGTAAACCCTGGTTTAAAGACAAATAAAATAAATAATCAAAACATAAACAAAACACTACAATATAAAGATTTAAACTTAAATTTCTTAACCGTAATGACCAAATTCATACAAATAAATACATAATTGATTTAATTGTAAACCAAGAATTACCAAAACAAAAAATCTACATTTAATTATAAAAATAACAAACCGTAAAAGATTTTCAAATCCCATAAAACAGTAACAGAACTAATAAAATCCAATTACAAATGAATGTCCATAAACTAACCAATAAAATTAATAGGAAACCAAAATAATAAATACAAAATCCTTAAAAATTAAACAAAAAACACACCAAATATTAAAACAGTATTCCTTCAAAATTAAATAATTTCAAAACCATAAATTTCCAAAAAACCAGACTATTAATTACAACCTAATATACAATACAAAACACATTTAAACAAAAAAAAAAACCATTACTTACAAAACAAAACCATTGATTTATATAACCAAACTCACAAATAAAATCAATAAACCAAAAATATAATACAAACAATACAAAACCGGACTATATTATAACCCAAGGAAATAAATAAAAAAACCATCGGATCTTATTTACTTAAATCCCAACATCCCTAAAATACCATTAATTATGACAAAGTAATAAAATGGTTTTTTAAACCAAGATAAAACACAAATAAAAAAACCAAACATTTAACCAAAACCAAACTTACCAAAACAAACCATCGAAATTAATTTAATTGTAACCAAAACATACCAAAAATTTCCTAGTTTAATACCATGGTTAATTAAAAATTAACAGTACATACCAAAAATTCCAACTTTAAAATAACGAAAAACAACCAATCAAAAATTTTAAAATTACATAATAAAAAATGAATAACTTTAAATAGAATTCCAATTAAAAAACATCGGTAATTAAAATTACAACCTAAACATGCAATAAAAACCAGTTTTCTTGTATAAAACCAATATGTACCAAAAAAAGAAACCTCTTAGGTTATAAATATAATATATGAAAAGGAAATTTAAACAATCAAACAAATAAAACATATGAAAACTATCCCATAGACATTTAAAACAAACCAACGACATGCTTAAACTTTGTTAACTGCCAAATGAAGTACAAAACTTTGAATTTTTATTTAAACAAAACTATTAAATTTAAAAAAAAACATCGTAATGAAAAACTTATAAAACCTTTAGACAAAACCACAAAAATTGAACAGTTATTATCCCAAGACACAAAAAAACCTCAACTTAATTTTACCTCATATTACAAAAAAAAAATGGTAATGTAAAGTATTACCAAAGAATTGGTAAAACCATTCGACATTAAATTATATTGTATAAATTCTTACCAAAGACATTTATTAAGGATATTTCAATAATAATTTTAACAAAAGAATCAAAAACAAAAATTGATGTATTACAAACTCCAAAATAAAAATCAGTAAATTAAGAAATATAAAATCAAAATTCAAATTTAATCCAATTCTAAAAATTATACCAAAACCAAGAACAAATACCAAATCAAAACCGAATTAACCATTCCCTATTACAATAAAACTTTTGTTATATTCCAAGAATCAACAATAAAAACCTTGTTCCTTTTCTATTAACATCTTAAAAACATGTGTTTTTATGAACCAAAACAAACAGTTTTAATACCAAACTCACAATTTAAGTCTGTTTAAATTTTACAAGAATCAAAAATTCAAACACCACAACATTTCTTTTTCCTAAAATAACAAATCCATAACAACAATTTAATTTAAAATTTAAACAATGGTAATATAACATCTATATAATGAATTAAGTAAAAAACAAAATCGAATATTCGGACATTTTTATAACTTTTAAAAAAAATCAAACATTAAAATTAATATTAAAAACAGCAACCAAAAAAATTTTGTTTATAAAAATTTACTAAATTAAGTATTAAAAAAATTCATTAAGGTAATGTTATTGTAAAAAAGTCATACGATCCAATTAAAACAAATTTAAATAAATTTAAAAACATAAAAATGGGAACCATAATCTTTAAATGTGTTGACAGTTAAGTACATATAAATTTTAACTCAAAATGTTATTAAATCTATAACATTACGAAAAATTTAATTACAAAATCATATTTGTATACTTAAAATTTGTTAAAATCAAAAATTATAAAAAACTTATTTTTAAATCTAGCTTAAGTCACTAAATAGATTGAAAACATTCTTTCAATCTAGTAACCCATATAAAAATTAATATTTGTATAAACCAAAGTGATTTCCAATATAACAATTTTAAATTATCGTTATCATAGATCAAAATTGTACAAATACAATTCATTTAATTGTTAACTTTTCCTAAACTTATATCGTAATTTTTCGGTACAAGAAGTAATTAAGAAAAAAAATTCAAATCATTAACGGTTAAACAGATCCAAATAAAAAAAACCATAAAAAATCATTTAACATTTATGGACATCATTTAAGTGTAATTTAAAGCTAATCCAAAATAAAAATTTCTGTAATTTATACTAAAACTTTTAAAATAAATGATACAAACCACATTTTTTAAATAACCCAAAATACAAATACAAAACATCCAATGCAAGTTTAAGTATACTAAACACCTACAAACATGTCCATGTTCCCCTATTATAGTTAAAACCTTGTCTCATTGATTTACCATGGTAAATGAAAATGTATAAATCTAATTCAAAAACTAGTTATCAATGCTATGCATTTAGTTTCTGCGCAAAGTTTCAAGAGTTCCTAGAGCCCACTAAAAATTAAAACATTTCTGATTTATTTTACAAATAACAAACATGTGTTATTACAGATTTCAAAAATTTAAGGATTAAAAGTAGACAACTCATCAAAGTATCTCTAATAACACATGCAATATATTTTCGATAATAACCCTATAGAGTTATATCTCTGACTGATTATAGATAGCGATAAACTGTAAACAGCAATAATGTTCAGCAAAGTAAGATCTACAAATAAGTCTACATGACCAAAATCGTCAATTGACCCTTAAGGTAGATTCATGGTATACCGCCATCTTGGATTGTACAATCGCAGTACACAATCGGTCTAGATCAGCCCAAATCTGCAAATTTGGAGACAGATAGGCAATTTATAGGTTAGACTTTTATTTGATGAAAGAAAACTTGGTGATTTATTGCATTATTCAAAATGTTTAAATAAATACCAAATATTTGTGTTTTAGAATCATTTTGTCAACTTGGCCATTTAAGGAGAGATAACTCTTTTAGTAAAAATATTATACTGGACTGATAGGAAATTTTTATTTTTACTTGTAGCAAGAAAACAAGTTTGGTGATACCATTTTTATTTTATTTTTCTAAAGCATATTATATAACCTATCTTCTCATATTTTATTTCAAAATTCTATCTCATAGATTTCTTTTATGCACAAAATGTGTTTTTATGAACAATGTAAGCAAATTTGGGCAATTTCGTACGACCCGTAGCTTGAAAAATAGCACGGTGACCCATACTTTTATTATATTTTGGAAAAAGCATAGAAAATCTTTGTTTTGGCAAAGTATAAAAATTCTATCTGAGGAAATATATACGTATGATCTACCTTAAGGAGTTATTGCCCTTTAAAGTCAATATTAAACAATTTTAAAAATGTTTGTTATCTTTTACAAAAATATTCTCCTCTGAAACTATTGAGACAAATTGCTTACTTGGCCATAATCTGTATTAGGGTATCTAGTTTAAAACAAAATGTGTATGATGACCCTGCCTACCAACCAACCTGACTGACATGGCTAAAAATAGAACATAGGGTAAAATGCAGTTTTTGGCTTAATATATCTCTGAAACTAAAGCAAAAGTATAATGGTTGCACTATTTCATGCATCAATTGTGAACAAAAATATTAGGTGAGCAACACAGGTTCCTTCGAGCCTCTAGTTTTAAAATATGAACTACATTATGAATTTAAATGTCAATCATGGTTGATTTTCTGACAGAATTACTCTCACATTTAATTTCAGGCTTAAAGTACATGTAAGACGAAGTAGTGATTTGTTGTAAAAGATCCTGGAATGTTCAACTTTACTTGGAAACTATTGGCAAAGTACAGAGATAATTTACATGAGAAGTCAGGATCTTTTCTTGCAATTGGGAACTATACATGTATATGTAAAGTGCTTAAACTTAAGAACATCATTAGAAGCCAAGATCAACAATACTCGGAACTACATGTATAGTCAAAGCACTGTCAGAATCCATATGAGAACCCAAGATCATCTAGATCTACACTTGGTGTCTATATGCAATGTGTTGAGAATCCACTTAAGAAGCCAAGTTAAACTATAATTTGGAACTATATGCTAAGTGCTGTCAAAATCCATAGAAAAAATCCAAGATCAAACGGACCAACTGTACATTAACCTACTAGTCCCAATGTTGAATAGATTATTGAGTCATATAAAAAAAAACACTGAAGAGAAGAATATTGATATAAAAATTATGAAAATATGGAGCTGATCAATTATAAATGATTGTACATGTACATGACTTATACATGTCAACAATTACTAGTATATTGAAAATAACAATGTTAATAAATGTTTTATAAATTTGATCTCATAGACATTTGAGGAATAAAAATCAAAATGTTTCAAAAATGAATTTTAATAGAGCTGAAATCAGATAAATATGGGTTTGTAAAATTAAATACGCACTCAAATTGATAGAGATTGCAACAAAGATTTCAACCTCATTTCATGGATCAGTGATCAAGGTTAAAGTTACCTGATTAGATATAAGAAGATGTGATATGAGTGCCAATGAGACAACTCTCCATCCAAGTCAAAATTTATAAAAGTAAACCATTATAGGCATGTGATAGGTTGTTTATCAGATACTGTTAGCAATAGGTCATTTGTCAATGTCAAGTTTTTGTGTTTTTGTCTGTTTTTCTAATACTAAAAGAAGTAGATAAATTATATTTGTTGTATGCAATGATTCACAAATGTAAGGAGTACATGTCTGTCTGTCAGTTGTCATTGACCACATTTTCATGGTTCATTGGTCAATGGTAAGTCCTCTTTAATATGCTACATTGTGTAATCAATAAGTCAACTATAATTGGTGTATGGAATGATTATTAAATGAATGTATTGAAATATTAAATAAGAAGATGTGGTATGATTGTAAATGAGACAACTCTCCACAAGAGACCAAATAACACAAAATAAACTAAAGATTACCATATGGGATTATGGCCTTCAAAATGAGTAAAACCTATACTGCATAGTCCGATATAAAAGGCCTCGAACTGACAAATGTAAAACAATTCTATTGAGAAAACTAACAGCCTGGTATATGTACAAAATAATGAATGAAAACAAATATGCCTGTCTTGCAGGTTTTATCTGAACTTAGCCTCATTTTCATGGTTTTGTCTGTGATTTGCATACTATATGTTTCATAATATTTGGTTTAAGGAATGATTGTAACAGAGGTGGATTTAGGGGAGGCCCATGGTGCCCCCTTTTTAGCTCACCGGGCCCAAAGGGCCTTATGTGAGCTTATGCCATCACTTTGCATTTATCGTCGTCCGTCGTCTGTCGTCGTAAACTATTTCAAAAATCTTCTCCTCTGAAATTACTAGGCCAAATACCTTCAAACTTTAAATGAATGTTTCTTAGGGTGTCTAGTTTATAAATTTTATCCGAAATTTTGATCCACCAACAAACATGGCCGCCATGACTAAAAATAGAACATAAGGGTCAAATGCAGTTTTGACTTATATCTCAAAAAGTAAAGCATTTAGAGCAAATCTGACATGGGTAAAATGTTAAACAGGTCAAGATCTACCAGCCCTGAAATTTTCAAACAAATCAAACAAACCATTGTTGGGTTGCTGCCACTAAATTGGTAATTTTCTGTCTTACTATTTCAAAAATCTTCTCCTCTGAAACTACTGGGCCAAATACCTTCAAACTTTAAATGAATGTTCCTTAGGGTATCTAGGTTAAAATTGTATCCGAAGTTTTGTTTCCAGTGGCAGCGTCAATAATGTCTTAGTTTGTGATTAGGTCTAGTTTATGGTGAACCACAAGTGGTAGGTCAATTATATTTGGTATGCAGTTGTATAAGCATTGGCACATCTCATTTCCATGGAGATTGATTGATTGTGGTTTACTTTATGCAGCATTAGCACAGAAAGGCTATAGAGATTATTTGGCCCTGCCCCTCAGTCATGGTCTATTGACTTCAAAACTTTTGCTTCAACAATGTATTAGTTTGTAGTTAGGTCTAGTTGATGGTGAATAGTCCGAGATTACTCTGACGTCCAACGGCTGTTTTGCCAGACAAGCTGGGGCCGTGGGACGTCAGAACTCGTCCCATATCAAAAGTGGATATTTGCCCGTCCAAGATAGATACGCTGCTTCGTCGCTTCTGGTGCCAACGGACGGCCTTGGAATTATATAAATCGGGTATCAATTTGTTCATTTTTCATTTATCTCTTCATTTATGTAAGTTTCACCTACCTGCCACCCGTTACTTTCTCATATTTAGACAGTTTTCACAGTGACCCACCGATTCTGGCATTTTAACTTTCATTTTGAAAGATTGTCATGTGATCACGAGAAAAAGTAAGGCACAATGGACTATGGGAAATGAAGTATGCATATATGACCCTAGGTCAATATGAATATATAATCTAACACCTCGCTTATTTACGATGCAAGCAATGTAAATATCCGAGAGCTTCCGAATGGTATCGTGGTTGGCACTAAATGCTTAATACCGATCTCCTGTAAAGGAGGTGAAAAATCGTGGTTGGCTACTAAATGTTAAATATCGATCTCCTATAAAGGAGGTGCAAAAAGTATAAATATTTGCATATTTGAGTCTCGAGGTCGCGAAATCTCTCGTAACTTGACGTCTATTTGAAAATAAAAGTAAAATGTCTGAATCGATGGGTCACTGTGAAGACTGTCTAAATATGAGAAAATAAACGGTGGCAGGTAAGTGAAACTTACATAAATGAAGAGATAAATGAAAAATAAACAAATTGATACCCGATTTATATAATTCCAAGGCTGTCCGTTGGCACCAGAAGCGACGAAGCAGCGCATCTATTTTGACGGGCAAATATCCACTTTTGATATGGGACGAGCTCTGACGTCCCACGGCCCCAGCTTGTCTGGCAAACAGCCGTTGGACGTCAGAGTAATCTCGGACTAATGGTGAACAACAAGTGGTTGGTCAATCATATTTGGTATGCAGTTGTATAAGCATTATCACATCTCATTTCCATGGAGATCATTTAGCCCTGCCCTCAGTCATGGTCTATTGACTTTGAAACTTTTGCTTATTTTACATGTTTTAGTTTGTGATTAGGTCAGTTTATGGGGAACCACAAGTGGTAGGTCAATAATATTTGGTATGCAGTTGTATAAGCATTGGCATACATGTATCTCATTTCCATGGAGAATATTTGGCCTCGCCCTCAGTCACAGTCTTATGACTGAAACTTATCTTGAGTTACATGTAATTGTTTGTGATTAGATCAGTTTAGATGTACTGCTAATGTTAGATCAATGATTTTGGTATGCAAATTCATTTACATTTGCAAATAGATTATATATAGCCCCACCCCTCTTCATGCTTCATTGACTTTGAAACTTTTCATAGTTTACAATTAATTTTGTATTTAGATTTGGGAACGACTTATAATAAGTCAATGGTATTTGGTATGCAGTTGTATTAGCATTGGCATATATAATTTACATGGAGATTGTTTAGCCATGTAACTCAGTCATGGTTCAGTGACTATGAATATTTGCATAACTTGTGTAAGATGTTAAAGTATTGCTATTTTGATTTTTCAACACATGCATAATCAAAATTACAAAAGGCGAGACATATCTCTGCGATAACAGTTTATTTTTCATACCTGAGGATATTGATTTGATAATTGGTATATGGTTTTATCTTAACAAGTTACAGTTCAAGTTTGAATTTTGTTCCAGTCTGTTGATTGTGTGCAGACTTATGGTCCTTGGACTTAGAAAATTCACTCAAATAACAAGTTTCCTGCACTTTTTTCATCATACTTGAGGATATTGATTTCAAATTGGTATATATATATAGATAAATTTATCCTTAGAAGTTACAGATGAAGTTCAAATTTTGTTTTAGTGTGAAGATTTTGTGCACAGTTATGGTCCTTGAACTTAGAAAATTCACTCAAATAATAAGTTGTCCAACTTGAAATTAGTATATAGTTATATCATGACAAATTGCAGATCCAAGTTCAAATTTTGTTTAAGTCTGATGATTTTCTACAGAGTTGTGGTCCTCAGTTTTCAACACTTTCATTTGTCATGCTTGAAAATATTGTCTTATGATTTAGTTTTACACCATGACAAGTTATAGATCAACTTAGAATTTTGTTCCAATACAATGATTTTTAACCAATAGGGGATTATGTATTGCCATGCAATACTCACAGAATTTTGTTATATTTCATCTCTTAAGCACTAAGAACATACCGGTAACTCAGATATTTATTTTGAGGCATAAATGACCCCCTCCCCCAAAAAGGTGCATTTTAAGCAAACACCGATATACGTTATTACTCAAAAATATAAATCATGATTGATGAATGAATTAAGCTTTAACAAATCAAGTGAGCGATTCAGGCTCTTGAGAGCCTCTTGTTGTGGGAAAAATGTGGTTGCTTAAATAGGGAATCACTGAAGCATGACTGAGCGGGCCCTCTTAGGCAGTCAGTGCCCCTCCCTTTATGAAAATTTCTGGATCTGCCACTGTGTAAGGCTGGCTTGGTTTAACTGACCTTGGCCTCATTTTCATGAATATTGATAATTTATAATATTCATTTTTCTGATACTTGTAGTAAAACTTTATCTTTAGGAATATCAACATAAAATCAATCAACAATGATGATTAGTCAGGTGAGACATTTCAGCTTGTGCACTCTTGTTAACACAAAAATGTGCTGAAAGGTGTGACTGCCATACATGTACATGCAGATGTATCTAGGAATATGTCTTAACAACTTGAAAAATATGTGATCTATCCTAATACTTTTTGTTTGTATTGGAACAAGTCCTAATAGTTTACACCTTTTCCTTGGAAGCATTGTTTTTAAGAAAACTTATTTCCAAATTTTGTGTTCACAGCTATCGTGGTTGAAATCAATATCGTTGTAATCCCAACTAATCTGTCTACTCACCATTTTCAAATTTGGTACATCAAGTTAACTTTGGTCTTTCAGATATATTACAACTGCGATATTCAAGGTCTATGGTGACCCTCAAATAAAACTTTTCACCATGAAATATAAAAAAAAAAAAATAGGAAGATGTCCAAGGTATAATTGGCTATGATGCAACTCTCCACTAGAGCCCAAATGACATAGAAGATAACAACTATGGGTCACCGTACGGCCTTCAGCAATGACCAAAACCCATACCGCGTAGTCAACTACTAGTATGATAAAATGACCAGAAATGACGTTCTTTTGTATATAGTTGCACACAAAATAAAAGTTTAATTAGTGCTTGCTGAACGTTCACTGGCAAATATTTCAAGCATAAAACGGATGAGAACATATGAATGATCAGTACCATATGAAGGTTCTGCAAACTAGAGGGCTAGATAATATTATGGACTGCCACTGGAAAATGAATGGACAATCTATGTTGGGTATGGGCAAAATTCCTTTTACCCTACGAGGCTGCGTATTTATACATCCAGCTGTATGAACTCCCTGTCTAAGCAAGGGTTATCTGTCGGATTAGGAAAGTCATATTTCTATACCCATGTTAACCCCACGATATAAAAATAAGGAGATATGGTATGATTGCCAATGAAACAACTATCAACCAAAGTTAAAATTTAAAGTCCAGTTAAAAAAATATCATTTTTTTCTTATTGGCAGTGGCTATTTTGCCGGCTCTGATCAAAATATCTTAATTCAAGCCTTCAATTTCTATAGACGTAGCTATTTTACCGGCAAAAGCAATACAGTGAATTTTTAACCCATGCTGGAAAAATAGAAAATATGTTATTTTACTGGCATTAGGTAAGTGGAAGCCAAGTTAAAACTATTTTGTTTACACATATATGCACCTCAAATAAATAACTATTATTCAAAAGCAAGTTTAATTGAAACATTTTTGATTGTTTTGAGCTATGTTATTGACTTTGTTATATTGTATAATGTTTTATCAAATTTATGATGCAATGAGATTTTTAACTTTTTATTTTTTATAACACACAGTTAAAAATCTGAGATTTTATTCTTATGCATATATGTAGCATTAGACTGTCACTGACTGATTTTAGAAATAATTTCATCTACATGTTTACATATGATTTCATTGCAACAAATGGATGCTCAATATTTTCATTTTGTTTTTTTTGTTTTTTGTTTTTTTCTTGTTATAAATTCTTAATAGTTATTTATACTTTGACTGATAAATGTTACGTTCTCAAACGATTACATGTGTCTCCAATATTGTTAGCAGTTTTCTTATTTTAATAACTATTGATAAATCAGTAACTATTTTATTTTATGTTGACAGTGCACATAATTTTTCATAGTACTTTCAAAAGTAAATAAAATATTAAATTTCACTCTTTACAAAGAACCTACAAAATAACAAATTCACTTTTTGTTGGTGCCGGTAAAATAGCCATTTCTATAGAATAGCAAATAGCAAAACAGACCGGTGCCGGTAAAATAGCCACTGCCTTCTTATTATCATCATAGACCGACAATTACTTTTCTTTGCAGCAGGTGGGCCAAACACATGTCCACACTTTATTAAGAAAATTGTCATTCATATTTTTGCCGCAATGGCACACTCCACTTTCATTTTTTTAAATCAAGAACATTCCTTGTTCATGTTATTAGCTTCCCTTTAAAAAGACGCATGTCAAAATTAAAGACAGAAGTTAAAATTTGCCAATATCACTGACTAATATAGCGTCCCTATGTACTGGGCCGAGTTTAAAAATTACAGTCCCAACTTTTCCTGAACCTAGTAAGTAGTACAGATTTTGTTTATATATAAAGTCTTTAGCTGGAAGTGTTTGGAACTCCCGGTAGACTTCGGGTGTAATACGCTAAATCCCGACTTGGTCAAACCAAATATATTGCGCTTCTCCGCAAAACATGCGGTATTGAGGGATAATAGCATATCTATAGACCGATATACAATGTAGGTCGGAATTCTAGGTCCAGGTTACTATTGACCAATTTTCATCTACATGATCAAAGGTGGAAAACAGCAAATAATTGAAGTGTCGGGGTTTGTTTTGTGCGTAAAACAAATAATCAATTTAGTGAAATGTTTTGCTCGAGTTCCGGTAGTCTATTATAACACATTCTTGTTCAATTATTTAAATTTTACGCTGATGTTTCCTCTTTTTTAAATGCGAACTCGGTTGGCATATTGATAGATAAAACAGAAAATAGAAAATTAACAAAATAGCAAAATAAGTAAAAGGAAAATATCATAAATAGAAAATATTTACCCCGAGGTCTTATGTTAAAGGACTAGAGTTCCGGAATTCATAGAATAATGATACGAGAAAATTTGTTAGATATTTTTGTGCCCATGAGTTGATAAAGTATATAAAACTTTAAATAAAAATGTTAGGTGTGACTGTCATGTATTTGGTCTTTGCTTGAAAATTGTTATAGTTTAAAACTATTATCTAATTTTGCAGTGAGAAAATATTTCACATACTCCGGAATAAAATCCTGCCTACCAGTACTTGGAAATGAAGATATTTCAAGTAAAAAAGAGATTTATGGCAGTAAACAATTTTTAAATACGCCAAACGGATAGCGTGTAAATGAACCCCGATGCCTTTAAACTATAGCATACTATATGGGTTTTACTTGTTTTTCTAAAGCCGTACGGTGACATGCAGTTGTTTACCTCGCTATCCTTTGTTTACGGTTAAACATTGCGTCATTGACAAAATATTTTCATATATACATCTAAAAGACATCTTTTAATTCAACCGGTATTTAAATGAAAATAGGGTGCGAACGGACCCAAGGATCGAACGTGTAGGGTGAGAATGTGTTTTCGAGCAAACGCACCAGATACCGTCGTACATACATATATATGTCAATATATATAATTTTTTTTTAATGGTATGCTCATATCATGTATATTTATGTCCTTTTATGTGAAAAAGGAACAAACCACTCTGTATTTCTGACCGTATTTCCTTTTCTGAAGAAAGTTTTGCATCGTTTGTTGACAAGGGAAAGGGTGCTCTCAGACACGTCCGCGTTGCAATGTCGTCAACACTACTTTTGAGAAGACCCTCAAAGCGATCGTTGTCAAGGCGCTCGTCGTTAAAACATGCGTTAAAAACTGCGCACTGTTAAAGGGCCGAGCCTCCTTAAGTTGACATTACTCTTTGTGTAATACTTGTAAACTAGTGTATAATAAATATTGTTAAATTTTATTATTGATTTGTGTCTTTGTTGGCTACAATTAAAAGGCGATTTTCTGGCGTAACAATATATAGAAACACCAATAACTTGAAATGTATACACAACAAAAAAAAAATCTAATCAAAACTCGTTTTATCAAGTAATTTAGAAAAAAAAGATGATATGAAGTAATAAAAGAACAATAATGATTAACAACATGTGTGTTAAACATATGACATCGACTGGATTCCTCATGTATGATAAATCTTGGTTCAAAGGTCAGTATAGAAAATATTTTTTATACTCTTTTTCCTAAGTGCATACAAATCAATCAGAATATTTTTCAATAGCGATCGAAAATTAAAGAAGTAATTCCAACTTTCTTCCTTAAAAAAGCGACACACGAGCAGTTCAAAATTCATGATTCAAAGCGAGACAGACTAAGACATGTAAAAGCCAAACGACTGAGCTGTACAAACAACCTCACCCCGGACAGAAAAAAGAAAACAGCGTTGTCCGGGAGCTTATCAACAATACCTGTTCAACATCTGACACCCGTCGTGATACTCTTGAAAATCGCCAATAAGGTGTCTTACGATTACTGATTGATAAATGATTCTTATCCATCCTCAAGACATAGACAAATTAAAGAGCCATCGGTACATGTTCTGGACTTTTACCGGATGGAAAAACACAAAATATCAAAAAAATTAACCACAAACATGACAAGTACAGAACGAAAAACTTAAACAAGGATCTTAATGAAACTGATTTTAAAGAATACACAGAATCAACCATTTCATAATTCTAAAGTACCCTTTGTATATTGTATAATCTAAGTTTGGACTTAAATTTACAATGTTTTGGAGTTGTTTTTTTTACAAGTTAATAGCAAAATCAAAACAACAACAAATCAGATTATTTCGACATTCAAATACGACCCCTCCACTTTGAGTCAGAATATGCTTAGGTGTCGGCATGGACGACTTTCTGAAAATATCGAATGAAACAGCTCAATGAAATAAAAACAAAAACATCGAGGGGGAACATTACGGTTTAAGATGTGTGCTAAAAACATATTAAGCTGTAATTCGGCTTTTTTGAAAAAAAAAACTTTGATAATTTAAACAAAACTATCAACGATTAACTTGAAAAATAATACGATACGACAAAAGACATATCATGGTGAGTTCTCGACTTGGGACAGGCGCAATGAAAGTGTCGCAGGTATATCAAATGTGAATGATATCTTAAACTTCTCCTTTTAATTTCGAAGGTTAGACTAACAAGAATGATAAAAAAGAACTTGAAGTGGGTCAGAAGCCTTTTAAATCTTACTAATCGGTGTCGGTGTTGATATTGTGAGAGTCGAATTCTTTTCTGTTAATTGTCTTTGATCTTTGATTAATAATTTATTAATTATGTAATCATACAACTTTTTATTTTGATGTGGATTGAAAAAAAAGTATTTCAATAAACAAATCGTTTTGTAATTACAGTATCAAATACATGCATAATAAAAAGTAAAATGACATTAACATTCTAATGTTGCGTTCACACGTAAATGGAAGTTGATTCGCATTAACTAATTCGAATTAGTTTAATTCGCATTCGAGACGTTTTGAGTCCGAACGTAAATTTTAATACGAATTGCAAAGCGCGTCAAATTCACTTTACTGCCCGAACGACGTTTACCTTTAACTCGCATTATCAATTAATCAATTATTATTTATGATTTCAAACCAAACAACTATTTTAGAGCCAATAATATCTCCAAAATTGCTCTCTTGGTCTGATATGGCATTTATCGGAATCATTTGTCCTTCTGATTTTTTAACAGGGCTATGGTTTTCCTATTTTTTCCAAGAACACTTTTTTCCTGTTATTTTGCACTAACTATTGTTAAACGAAAAAAAATGTCTTTGAAATTTTGCCCAGACGTATCACTTCTAAATAAAACTTCTTCTTTAGGGAACAACCATTTGGTTTTTTATGGATTGTGCTAGGATCGATATGACAAAATGTCTTCATTAACGACCAAGAGTTATCCCTTTGTAAAATATTGTCGCACATTTCGGACTTGTCGGGACACACGCATATGACGTCATGACCACAATGACATAATGATGGTTATCGCCTATGGTATTTTCGCGGACACGAATTATTCGTGTTACGTTTTTAATTTTAAAGAATCAAGAAATAATGATACTATTCTTTTAACTTGTCTGTCCAAGCACTTGTTTGGATAATTCGAAATACAATTTAGAAAGTGTCCACACCACAGTTTAATTCGAATTGAAGCGAATTAACTAATTCGCATTAACGAAAACGCATTTCTAATGCGAATTCGATTCAAACAAAATTTAATTCGAATTAAATGTACGTGTGAACGAGGCATTATAGTTACATATATTGCTTTTTCGAAGTATAACAAAAGTCTTATATTTATGATATAACGAGTATTCATTCCTTATAACTTCAATTTTTATGTTAACTACCTAAAAACTTACCGCATTATAGTTGATGAAATTAAGTACACAAACTTTTATCTGTTTGACCATATTTTACAACAGCTAGCTATATGTCAATTACAAGTGTTGGCAGATAATAAGAATATCAGTCATCAAATTTGAATTGAGTTACTTAAGTTGTCTCTGTGAAGTCCATTAAAACCTTTATTAGTATAACATAATTTGCGTAACAGTTTTCCTTGTGTTTTGCCAAATGAATATAGGTTTAAAAGGGTTTGCCCTCCTCATGCAGCAGTTACTAACCAACAACGTTTGCCAAATTGCTCGCATATTAACAGCTATAATTCATAAAAAAATAATTTGTCGAGTTTTTTTCGTAATGTATCGATATTTATTGATTCTTGTTTTATATCAACTTGGAATCGAGTCGACTACCTAAGAAATAGGATAAAATGAGAAAAGAGTGATATTAAAATTGTCTAAGCACAATGGTTTGGTTGTTCTGAAAATGTTAATCATCAACAGAATATGTTTATCTCCTGACTGTTAGGGGTATTATTCTTCTCTAGGGATATTGGTTTCAATTTCGATAGGAATGTAGTCATCCCTGCTCCCGTTATATACATTGTCAGTAACCTCTCGATAGATAAAATTCTAATCACTTAAATTATCTTATCACTTCAATGATATAAACTTTAAGTCCTTATTTTCCTTTCTTTAAAATTGAAATCAATATACTTTATATGTACATAACTTAATTAGAATATAACCATGTGTAAGAAAATGATAAGTTGAATCATTACAGATTTACCTTTAAAAAAACATAAAACCTCAAAAATTTAATAGAAAAGACAAGTTGTTTAATGTATCAGCAAACCATCAACACATGGCGGAAAGTATTTGTTTAAGAGGCGTCAAATCACTTAAATTATCTTATCACTTCAATGATATAAACTTAAAGTCCTTATTTTTCATTTCTTTAAAACAGTAAAACTTAATTAGAAACACCATTCGTAAGAAAATTGTGAACTGTAAAAAGTAAAATAACAAAAAATACCGAACTCTAAGGAAAAATCAAATCGGAAAGTCCCTTATCATGGCAAAATCAAAAGCGCAAACACATCAAACGAATGGTTGATTCAAATGATAAGTTAAATCATTACAGATTTACCTTAAGAAAAACATAAAACCTGATAAAAATTGATAGAAAAAAAAAGCTATTTAATGTATCAGCAAACCATCAGCACATGGTAGCAAATATTTTTTGGCGGAATCAATATGCTTGCAAGTACCTAAGAGGCGTCGAACCTAGCAATACAAACAACATGAAATAGACAGGAGGCTACTGGAAGTGAGGCAAAGATGATTGAAAACTGGTTAATTTATATGATAAATAGTAATTATACATTAATAGCGTAATTGATTAACGCAAAATAAAAACAATATCAAGGCCTGCTCTAAAACGTCCTATAAATCTAATTGTTTTACAAATTTAGCGATCTTAAAATAATGAATTTGTATTTTTTTTTTTTTTTTTATGTAAGTGACCATATTTCATAACATCTAGGTCGATAGCAGTGTTGGAAGACTTTAAGTGTGATCTACTGACGTCAACATTTGATATCCTTATTCAATGATGTCAATAACGAGTGACAGCAGGGTAGCGTCAGAAGGAAATTTGTGCAACCAGTATAAAGTCACGAAAGGATTTTGGCAAAATATTCATTTTTTAAGTCTACGTTGTTTAGAGAAATATTCTTACCACATGTACTGTACTTTGCACATCGGTCTTATCAAATTTTGTGGGCTATAATTATTTATTTAAATATGTTTCCTTCCTCATTCAAAAGAAACATACGACAACCTTACTAAATTGGTACTGTAGTTATTATTATATTTGAACAATTTCATTTTAGTTTTATAATACTATCGCTTAAACGTCTCGTATTTAAAATATGCGTTATAAAGAAATACACTGTGGATAAGGAAAACTTAAAAACTACATTGTCCTGCTTTAACCTTAGCGGGCTAAACCCACATTGAGCTACACCAAATTTTTCCTAGCCGTTAAACGAACCATCAGCAACACCTAAGCCTTACACTTTCACTTTAAAACCTGCTTTTACACGAACAAACACTAACACTGAATCAATACAATAGTCTTTGTTTAGGTATGCCTCAACTGGTTTAGTTTAAAACGTTAGTTACTTTGTGGTACAAATTGAAGCATCAAAACATTTGATTTCAGACAGTTTAAGGACAAACAAACAATTTGAGAACTTTTTTGTTATCACTTGAAAAGTATCTTTCAGACGATGATATCCCTTTGGTATTTTTTGCCTTCCACCCTTATATGACAGCAAGATAAATCATGACTAAATTCCGAGCAATTTTCTCAACTGAAACACGAAGATTAAAACCGAAAATGAATATCTAAGTTGTGTAAAAAAGCAGTTGGAGATGAACTCATTTTCTGTTGCATTTTCGTTTTTTATTAAACATAAGATACCATAATTAAAGTAAATAAGATAATAATTATAGCAATTTAATTAAAGAATATCTGTAAAGTAATTTAGAAAGGATTGCACATAACATATTCTGTGTTTACCAGTCAGGGGCGTTACTTAAACAAGTATTTTTTCTATTTACTTATACAGGTAATTTTTGTTTTTAAAAATTATAGAATTAGTCAATAAAGTTATTTTAAATTCCAATAGAAGCAAAGACTATATGTAGTTTTGTGAATTTTACATCATTTATCATAAAATTAAGAATTTATTAGATTTGAGAGGAGTATAAAGATAAAGGGTTACTTAAAAATAATGACAAAATATTACTTGAATAAGTTATTTTATACACCTTTGCAATAATTAGTAATAACACATATTTAAGGAACATATGTATTTGTTTTGGGTTACAAATTATAAATAACTTCAAGTCTTAATTAATTCACAAGTTTCTATCTATTTATATCTGTCTACCTTCAAGATTTATCGAGGAAAATGATATTTTAATAGTCCCAAGAGACCAATCTTTGATCCAGAAGCGTTGATATGAAAGATAAGTGCGTCAGAAAGGCAATTAGTGTTTCAGAAGTATTAGATTTTATATTTCATGGGAAAAATAACCAGATGACTATAAAAAATTTGTTAACGCTAGCAAAATCTGTATAATTGGACACCTATACAAAATAATATTTAGAAAAGTTACTTATATAAGTTATATTTAAAATACATCGTTTTCAACATTACTTGTATAGGTAATTTTAAAAGTTACTTGTTTAAGTAATGCCCCTGACTGTTTACTATAACAGGTGCTATGTTTGTATATCTTTTGAAAAGCAAACAAACAAACAAAACACGATTTAAAGCATGAAAAACATACTTCCAAAGGGACCAATGACCAATACTGATAAAAATAATTTTTTGCACGAATACTGCCTGTGTTTGTCAATTATGTTTAATGATTCTTTGTGGTAAGTAAGGACAATAATTAATTGAATATTTCTGTGATGTGTATGTACTGTCAATTTAGAATCGCAGTAATTAATGGACGCAATAATTTCTGAATTTACACTAATTAATTATATTGTTTGGTTTTGAGTCTATTGTGTATCTGTCAATTGTCTGCTGGTTTTTGATTGATGATTTATTCATTATGATGTTATACAACATCTCTTTATTGTAAAAATACAAATACAATTCAATCATAATAAATATCTTGCTGTTTCGATGAAAGCTCAAAGTAACTACATAGATATAAGATGTGGTATGAGTGCCAATGAGACAACTCTCCATCCAAGTCAAAATTTATAAATGTAAGCCATTATAGGTCAAAGTACGGTCTTCAACACGGAGCCTAGGCTCACACCGAACAGTAAGCTATAAAGGGCCCCAAAATTACTAGTGTAAAACCATTCAAACGGGAAAACCAACGGTCTAATCTATATAAAAACGAGAAACGAGAAACACTTATAAACCACATCAACAAACGACAACTACTGAACATCAGATTTCTGACTTAGAACAGGTGCAAACAAATGCAGCCGGTTTAAACGTTTTAATGGTACCAAACCTTCACCCTTTTTCTGAAACAATAGTGTAACATCACAACATAGAAAGACACACTATAAAATATCAACTGAAATAGCTTAACTCAATCAAAGGACATAGTAACACCATTGAACATACACTGAACAAATAAATTTGACCTATGATACAATGTAAACATGCACATTTACTTGACTTGTTTTAACGTTACTAAAAACATCTTATAATTATGACAAACAGGGTAATAATGTTGTATAACTTCAATTTTAAAAGGTAAACTATACACGATAAAACAGTTATTAACAAATAAACATTACTCTAAGGTCAATTCATAAAGGGAATGACCAAAAGTCTGACAAAAGTCAAATACTCGATTATATCAACCAACTGAACGAATAGAGAACAACTGTCATATCCCTGATCTGATACAGCAAGTTTCTGAAGAAAAAGAAATAGTGACTTTAGCCTGGTTTTTATAGATAGGTAAAGCTCCCACTTTTACACATTTGCTTCTCCTAATTTTAATTTAATCCTATCATGATTTCCTTGATAGAGGCTTGCTGGTCACAAGGAAGCTATTAAACTAAGAGTTCAAAGTGGGGAAGTTGAAGTCATCCCGTCGTAAATTTTAAGGACGCACCCAGTTGGTTGACCGATATGGAATATCAGTTTCACAGATTATAGCGGTTCTGTTCCAATTTTCGTAACTACAATCCCGTCCCACTTTCCGAATTTGACCTACCGAATGAAACTAATTACCGGGTTTGTACTGACATGAGCAACACGACGGGTGCCACATGTGAAGCAGGATCTGCTACTCTTCCGGAGCTCCTGAGACCACCCCCAGTTTTTCATGGGGTTCGTGTTGCTCAGTCTTTTCTTTTTTCTTTTTTAGCCATGGCGTTTCAGTTTATTTTTGACCTATGAGTTTGAATGTCCAATATTTTGTTTTATGTTTTTTACAAAATGATTTTGGAGAAGTCATAATGGTTTATAATTGCTCTTTACTTTCACGACCAAGGTACATGATTGACTGCTTCATCACATTTTACGAATACGAAATGATTTACGTTTTACGAAACGTTTCAACTTGAACTTAGCAGTAAATTAATACAACACGAATTTTTAACATTTATAACAAAGTTGCAATTAACTTTTCAAAAAAGAGAACGGAAATTGCTTTAGATATTGCCTTCACAAAATATACATTAATATAAACAGTTATATTAACAGGAGATATACGATATAATGAAAAAAATCAACCAGCAGCTCATGGCAACATTTGTTTATTCATTCATATACCTACAAATCTATAAGAGCCGATAATCAGTCAAATGAGTTAACTATATCAATCCGGGAAATGTAATTGTTCCTCAAATTCATGGAAATGATATTTTAAAAATGAATTTAAGCATTGCATTCATTTTGTAGAAATCATAGAAAACTTGCAGTTGGGTACGTAAATCTGTATAAAAACTCGTTTAACTATTGCATACATACATGGCATACTGACATTTACAGCTATAAAACCATATTTAATCCACCATTTTCTGCATAAAAAATGCCTGTACCAAGTTCGGAATTTGATAGTTGTTATCCATTCTTTTGATGTGTTTGAGCTTTTGATTTTGCCATTTGATAAGGGACTTTCCGTTTTGAATTTTCCTCGGAGTTCTGTATTTTTGTTATTTTACTTTTTAGGTACAATAAAAAAATCGTAATTTTTAAATATATGTTATACTGAATGATCTAAGTTGGAGAGTAACATTTTCTAGATCTGCTCCTAAACATACAAACTGTTGTTCTTTGACCGTTTTACTGCATTATAGTCAATTAATTTGAATATATTATACATTTATATTTGTGGACATTCTTACAACACCTATATCAATACAAGTGTATTAGGATTATCAATCATCAATTTTCAATTAAGTTACCTTAGTAACTGTAAAGGACAGTAAAACCTGACTGCTTTTATTATAATTAACGGAAAAGTTTCCGTTGACTTTTTTCAAAATGAGCATTTGTTAAAAACGGTTTGCCCTCCTCATGCAGTAGTTAATAACACAACGATGTCCATATTACTCACATACAAACAGCTTTAATTGAACAATGTTCATTTAAGTAATATTAAACATTCCAGACTAAACAAAAATCTTAATTTTATCGTAATGTATCGATATTTGTTGATACCTGTTTTATTAACGTGGAATACAGTCGATCACCCTTAACATAGAACAAACCAGAAGCAAGGTTCGTGGAAACAATATAAAAGCACAATATGTTTGTTGTTATAAAATTGATAATTACCAATCTAAGATGTATAGAGCCAGAGATTTAAGATATTTCTCTCAAGGGGTAGTGGCAACAATTTAAATACAAATATAGTCATCCTTGCCCTAGTTAACTACCATATCCAAAACAGATGCGGGGTAACCTCTCAATAAATAAAATTAAAATCACAAAAGTTATCTTATTGGTTCGTATTTTCGAAAAATATATACCACAAGACTAACAATCCTCAACTTGCAACGCCTCTCCGTAGAAAAAAAGAGGACTACTGGATTCGACAATTGGGAACTGCGACACCATATGGTTGCAATGACAAAATTGATGGTATAGGTATTCTATCTAGTTCTTCCTGTAGCTCGGTGAATGTGATGAATATTTTCAACTCTACTCCTCGATGTAGACGCAGTCATGGTCATCGTCATTATACATCACCTACTTTGCATGATGTCTCTATTAAAGACTTGCTGCCATTTATACAAAAGCCGTTAGGTATTCATCACATTCGCACGAAACTTTATTCATTACCCCTTTCAAAACTTCATTCTCTGTTCAATTTATGTTTGGAAATCACTGTTACAAACCCTCATTCAAACCAATACAAACTTACAGCTATCATTTCGGATATTGCAAGTCACAGACTTTTCGAACCAGTTCGCATTGGAAAAGATGAAACAGAGATCTTTTCTTAAACTTTCCTTTGCCAACAAAGGTCTCGATGGCGTCAACTTAGGCAATATCCTTCATCAAACATAAGTTCAGTCGAAAATACCTCCTTATTTCAAAGTTCAGTCTGTACCAATAATTTCTTATACCTATACCAAACCAATTGCAACTAAAATTTTCAATTACAAGCACGTTTTGCGGGATCTCAACATTGACGACTTCAAGTCTAAACCTCTTGATTGCACCTGTGCTAGTTCCCAATTAACATATAATCCGGCTGGCCACGTTATTACCGGAGACCGCAACATTGTCAATAACACTTCCCTGCGAAATTTGTTATCCAAAGGTTCGAAATATCGTGAGCCTAAATCTATCAATTGGAAATACAACTTCAAAATACTGATGGATTCAGTCGAGGAGTATGCCAGGCAATGGGCTAAACGCGAGAGAGAAGACGTAGATACTCTTTCCGAATGGATGAAGGCTGTGAGGTCGTTGATACAAATCCGAATTAAGAAACTACATTGGTATATCAATACCCACCCTACGTCAATTTTCAAAGACCCAAATGTTGCAAAGCACTTGTCCTACCTCCATGACAAATATGTTGTTGTCCCCGCAGATTAAGCCCCAAACAACATCAATTTTGTGTGTAAATATCATTACATAAACTGCTTGATAAATGAATTAGGTATTGACCATTCACTTGGAAACTCAACATATACCCTCACGAAATTTACCAAAGAGGAAATCCTGGATAATCATAGGTCTGTACTATGTTCCTTTGGAATTTCAACCAAAGATGAAGTACTGGATCTTCCATCACTGTATTGGATACCTAAACTACATAAGAGTCCTTACAAACAACGGTATATTGCTGGGTCTTCCAAGTGCTCCACGAAACCTCTTTCTAAATTATTAACATCTATTTTATCAGCAATCAAAGCCGGGCTCCCAAGTTATTGTGAAACTGCCTATTCAAGAAGTAGCGTGAATCAGATGTGGATACTAAAAATTCCAAAGATCTTTTAGAGTACATACAATCTAAGACTCTCTCATCTTGCAATAGTATTTAAACATTTAACTTTTCTACACTTTACACAAGTATTCCCCATTCCAAACTAAAAGACAAATTGAAAGAGTTGGTATTACTTTGTTTCATTAAAAGAATGGCGAACGTAGATACAAATATCTTGTCTTGGGAGGGATAAATCCTACTTTGTAAAGAATCACTCTGATTCAAACAAAAAATTCTCTGAAACTGACATTATCAAGATGCTTGATTTCTTGATTGACAACATATTTGTTATGTTTGGAGGACGTGTTTTTCAACAGACTGTCGGAATTCCAATGGGAACCAATTGTGTTCCTCTTCTTGCCGACTTGTTTCTTTACTATTATGAGACTGACTTCTTACAGGAACTTCTTAGGAAGAAAGATAAGAAGTTAGCAATATCCTTTAACTTTACGTTCCGCTATATAGATGTTGTTCTCTCACTAAATAATACAAAAGTTGGTGACTATGTTAAACGAATCTATCCCATCGAACTAGAGATAAAGGATACTACAGATACAGATAAGTCGGCCTCATATCTTGACTTACATCTAGAAATTGACAATGAAGGTCGGTTAAAAACAAAACTTTACGACAAAAGAGATGATTTCAGCTTCCCAATTGTGAACTTTCCATTTGTATGTAGCAACATTCCAGCAACGCCTGCATACGGAGTATATATCTCCCAATTGATACGATATTCCCGGGCTTGTATTTCCTATCATGATTTCCTTCATAGAGGATTTCTGCTCACAAGGAAGCTATTAAACCAAGAGTTCCAAATGGTGAATTTGAAATCGTCCCTTCGTAAATTTTACGGACGCCGTCACGAGTTGGTTGACCGCTATGGAATAACCGTTTCACAGATGATATCGGATATGTTCCTTATTTCTTAACTACAATACTCTGCCCTTTTCACGAATGTGACTTACCGAATTAGACTATTTACCGGATTTGTAATAACATAGGCAACACGACGGGTACCACATGTGGAGCAGGATCTGCTTACCATTCCGGAGCACCTGAAATCACCCCCAGTTTTTGGTAGGGTTCGTGTTGCTTAGTCCTTAGTTTTTCTATGTTGTGTCTTCTGTACTATTATTTGTCTGTTTGTCTTTTTATTTTTAGCCATGGCGTTGTCAGTTTGTTTTCGATCTATGAGTTTGACTGTCTCTCTGGTATCTTTCGTCCCTATTTTATCAATTCAGTTACATAAACATTAAGTCTTTTTTTTTACATTTCGTTCAAATGGTAAAATATACACTTTATACGTACAAAATACATAAAACGCTTGTATGAAAATAACAAGGGGGCAGAAATGTCTGAAAACTGGTTTATACATTGCGACAAATGTTTATCATATATTAGATAATAACGAAACATTAATAGCGTAATGTAAACTATAGATAAGATGATATACCATCAGTAAAAATCACCAAAGAATGCTAGCAAAGAATATTAATTACACATTTCAATAAGTGATATAAGTTGTCCTTAGGAACAACTTAATTTTTAATGCATATAATGTACTTTGCGCAATTTTAATTGTAATTTTAGAAAAGTAGTAACCGATTAAAGTGTTTGTTTTAATCGTTTGGCTATAAATAACGACTTGTTTCTGTAATGGGAAATTCAAGTTTGATTATACTTCCGGACTACAATGTATGTCACAATTAGATTGGAATGTCGATTTCAGTCGTTCTTCTTTATAACTCTGTTGGAGCAGTGATTTTGTAAGTAGCATACGCTTGACGATACTGCTTTATATCGGTGACTATAAGGAATGTTGTGAAGTTAAGGTATCCAATATAAAGACGGAAGATTTTCATCTTCTTTCTTTATATTAATACCGAAGAAGAAATGGACGTATTTATGATTTTATGACATCACGTCTTATGTTTTTTTTTTGTTTATCAACATTATCCTACTCAATTTACTTATACACCTCTTATGTGTTATCAAAAGTATCACATTCAATCTAATTATAACAAGTTTTGAGGAACCTTAATTTCTTTAAATAAATTTGCATGTAGCTTTGTGATTTTATTCGCAGCAGAGACCTTGAAAATATAATTTTTGTAATTTACGGTTACATCACTTTGTTTAAAGGTTGATTTAAAAAACATTACATTTTGTTTTTATTGAAAGGAGTTGGTTCACTAACTCATAATTTTGGTCTTAAAAACTTTATTTTTTTAACTGCAATGATGTTGTGAAATTATATGAAGACATATGTTAAATTTTAACACTTTCGTCATCAGTGATGTATTTCTGACGTCATAAATATATGTGAATATTTGAACGCCTGAATTTTGGCATAATTTGATGAAATTTATGTCAGTTTTCAGAATAATTAACAGTGACGCCACCCCCCGCCCACAGATATTTTCGCTGAAATATTTTAAATATACCATATACTTTTTTTTTTAATTTCAATGGGCGCCACATATGAAATAATGTAATAAGGTCGAAAAAGATGATGAATTTCTAGAAAAATGGACTAAAATGAAAACTATACCTATATTGACCTATTTCAGGTTAATATATTTTAAATATATGAAGCAGATATACATTGTCTCTTATTATACTTTCAAAACATAATATATGTAGCAATGCATACACAGTAAATTCAATCGAACAATTGAAGTTTTAAATATGAACCTTTACAGAGCCTTTTCTTAGGGTTACTGGCTCTTCTCCTTTCTATAGCCGAATGAGAGTTGTCGCGTTGTTCTGTTTTATTTAATAAACATTATACATTTGCTTTGTAACCACTCGATTGGCTTTAACATGGAACAAAACAAAACATCCTCGTGGAAAAATAAAATATGTTAGCTGTGTTTAAAAATAGATCCATTAGATTATAATAGTAATCCTCTTTTAGAAGTTTTGGTCCAAGGTACAATGTTTTGGTGATTATAATGTGAACTAATAATCGATGATGTATAGTACAAATTGATAAATTCATTCAATTGCAATTTGTAGAAAAGTTGAAATTAACTTTTCCAAAGGATAGGTGAAAAGGCTATGGATTTTCCTTCACAAAATATACATTCACATGGATAAATTATACAAGTGTTTTTAATTAAGTATTAGGATTATCAATCATCAATTTTCAATTAAGTTACCTTAGTAACTGTAAAGGCCAGTAAAACCTGAATTATATTATAATTACCGCAAAAGTTTCCGTTGACTTTTTTTCAAAATGAGTATCTGTTAAAAACGGTTTGCCCTCCTCATGCAGTAGTAGTTAATAACACAACGATTGCCATCTTACTAACATACAAACAGCTTTAATTGGAAAATGTTCATTTAAGTAATATTAAACATTCCAGACTAAACCAAAATCTTAATTTTATCGTAATATATCGATATTTGTTGATACCTGCCTGTTTTATTAACGTGGAATACAGTCGATTACCCTTAACATAGGACAAACCAGAAGCAAGGTTCGTGGAAACAATATAAAAGCACAATATGTTTGTTGTTATACACTTGATAATTACCAATCTAAGATGTATAGAGCCAGAGATTTAAGAGTATTTCTCTCAAGGGGTAGTGACAACAATTTAGATAAAATATAGTCATACTTGCCCTTGTTAACTACCATATTCAAAACCGATGCGGGGTAACCTCTCAATAAACAAAATTCAAATCACAAAAGTTATCTTATCAATTCAGTTACATAAACATTAAGTCTTTTTTTTTACATTTCTTTCAAATGGTAAAATATACACTTTATACGTACAAAATACATAAAACGCTTGTATGAAAATAACAGTTGGGCAGAAATGTCTGAAAACTGGTTGATACATTCAGACAAATGTTTATCATATATTAAATAATAATGAAACATTAATAGCGTAATGTAAACTATAGATAAGATGATATACCATCAGTAAAAAATCACCAAAGAATGCTAGCAAAGAATATTAATTACACATTTAATAAAGTGATATAAGTTGTCCTTCGGAAGAACTTAACTTTTAATGCATATAATGTACTTTGCGCAATGATTTTCCTTATGTATTCTCAGCAGATAATTTAAGAAAAGTAATAACCGATTATAGTGTTTGTTTTAATCATCTGGCTATAATCAACGACAGGTTTCTGTAATGGGAAATTCAAGTTTGATTATACTTCCGGACTACAATGTATGTCACAATTAGATTGGAATGTCGATTTCAGTCGTTCTTCTTTATAACTCTGTTGGAGCAGTGTTTGTGTAAGTAGTATACCCTTGACTATACTGCTTTATATCGGTGACTATACGGAATGTCGATTTCAGTCGTTCTTCTTTATAACTCTGTTGGAGCAGTGATTTTGTAAGTAGCATACTCTTGACGATACTGCTTTATATCGGTGACTATAAGGAATGTTGTGAAGTTAAGGTATCCAATATAAAGACGGAAGATTTTCATCTTCTCTTTTTATATTGATACCGAAGAAGAAATGGACGGATTTATGATTTTATGACATCACGTTTTATGTTTTTTTATCAACATTATCCTACTCAATTTACTTATACACCTCTTAAGTGTTATCAAAAGTATCACATTCAATCTAATTATAACAAGTTTTGAGGAACCTTAATTTCTTTAAATACATTTGCATGTAGCTTTGTGATTTTATTCGCAGCAGAGACCTTGAAAATATAATTTTTGTAATTTGCGGTTACATCACTTTGATTAAAGGTTGACTGATAGGTGAAAAGGCTATGGATTTTTCCTTCACAAAATATACATTCACATGGATAAATTAATAACATTAATGTATGATATAATGCAACAGCAAACCAACAGCACATGCGACAGTTTTTAGTAAATGTTTTTATATACTTACAAGTGTGTAAGTCCAGACAATCCGTCAAAGGAGTTTGCGTCTATCTGGGTTATTAAATTGTCATACAAATACCTGCAAATGACATTTTAGATATTGAGTTTTACATTACAGTTATTTTGTAGAAACAAAGGCATCTGGCAGTTTGGTACTTAAAACTGTTTGAAAACTGGTTTTGTTGCATACATACATGGCATACTGGAATATATATGCAATACAAAAAATAGCCATTTTAAAGTTAAGCTTAAAAATCTAAGTCGGAAAATAAGATTTTGAAGATCTGCATTTAAAACTTAAAACTTGTATTCTAAAACCGTTTTACTGCATTATAGTTGATTAATATAAATACCAAAACATATATCTTTTTGACCATATTTCACAACAGGTAGGTCAATACAAGTGTTTGCAGACACTAATTCACATGTCCTATTCAGGAGCCTGTTGTTCAGTGGTTGTCGTTTGTTGGTGTGGTTCATAAGTGTTTGTCGTTTCTTGTGTTTTAAATATATTAGACCGTTGATTTTCCTATTTTAAATGTTTTACACTAGTCATTTTGGGGCCCTTTAAAGTTTGATAATCGATGTTAACTTATTAAAGCAAGTGTGTTGTGTACAATAGTTTACGCAACAGTGTTTTTGAGTTTTTAACAAATAGACATTGTTTTGAAATGGTTGGACCTCCTCGTGCAGTAGTTACAAACAAAACAATAGCCAACTTGTTCACATAGAATAATATATAATTGAAAATAGTTATTTAAGTTGTAAAAACATTCCAAACTCAACTCACTTTTACCGTTTTATATCGATTTTAATTTTTGTAGATACTTGTGTAATTAACACGGAATCAAAACGATTACTCATAAATTAAAACAACGCACAAACAAGTTACGTGGAAACAACCCCAAGCACAATGTGTTTATTGTTACGAAAACATTAACTACCAATTGAAAATGTAAAGCGCCAGATAGATAAAGGAACTTCACTCTAGGGATAGTGGTCTCATATTGAATAACAATATAGTCATACCTGCTCCAGGGTAACCTCTCAATAGACAAAATTCAAATCACAAAAGTTATCTTATCAATTCAGTTACATAAGCCTGAAGTCCTCATTGTTTATTTCTTTTAAATGGTAGACTATACACTTTATACGTACAAATACATAAAATGTTTGATTAAAATTTGCTGTGCGGCGGAAATGTTGATGGTTGAATAATAACACTTCTAATAACATTCTGACAAATGTTTATTATTATTAAATAAAAATCAAAATCTTTAGCTTAACTGATTAATGTAAAGTAAAAACATCTTCAAGTCCTGCTCTAAAACCTATAATAGGTCGTGTTGTTCTTAGACAAATAAACCGCTTTACGAATAATGAATTTGAAAACAAATATCTTAGTGGCAATACTTATGTGACACATAGGTCAAAAACGATGTTGCAAGACTTTAAGTATGATCTTCCGACATCAGATACTGCAATCATGTCAATATCGAGTGACAACAGAGTAACTATAGATGGCATTGTTGTGCAAGCAGAAGATATTCACAAAACATGCTGGTAAGAATATCAATCACACATTGAAATAAGATATAAGTTGTCTGTAGGAACCCTTTGATTCTAAACGCATATAACATACTTTGCACAATGGTTTTCTGGAAATAGTTTAAGGAAAGCAATAATTAGTATTAGAAAATAAAATTCCACTATGTTGTAACCGTTACACAGCAACAAATAGAAAACCATCGGAAAATGATAGTTATCTAGCCCTAGGACATCATTGATACAAAAATATGGGTATATGCTAAACAAAATCATCGATACATATAATTATATTCATCAACCCTTAGACATCACCATACAAAACCATCGGTATATGTTCATTCTGTAACCCTAAGATATCACTAAATACAAAACCATCGGTATATGTTACTACTCTTACCCTAAGACATCACTAAATACAAAACCATCGGTATATGTTACTACTCTTACCCTAAGACATCACCAAATACAAAACCATCGGTTCATGTTTATACTCTTGCCCTAAGACATTGCTAAATCAAAAGCCATCAGTAAATTTAGTTCTCTTACCATTGGACTTACCGATGGTACAAGTTGAAATGTAATCAAGATGTTATTACAAATGGGAATTTTACCGATTGGAACAACACAAACATTGAAAAAAATAACTATTAAGTACATCACTCACAAGTCACACAAGGATCTTTATAAAACTGATCTCTGGAATGTTTTGTTGAATCTTTGAACATGTTAAGGAATCGGTTAACACATTTCCTACGTTTAGTAAATACGCATGAGTTGTTAGCTAATAATTGTAATTCAACACGTGTGAGTATTCACTCGGACAGACGATTCTTTTATAAAATACTGGAAAACAAAGAGATACCGTATATTGAAAAGAAATAATGTTACTAATCTTTTAACTTGTCTGTCCAAGCACTTGTTTGGGTTATTCGAAATACAATTTAGAAAGTGTTCAAACCACAGTTTAATTCAAATTGAAGCGAACTAACTATTTCGCATTAACGAAAACGTATTTCTAATGCGAATTGGATAATGCAAATAAATCGATTCGAATTCGATCCAATTTAAAAAAAAAAATTGGAGTGTTTGAACGCGATTAGCTAATTGGATTCGCATTTGATTCGAATTCAATTTGAATTAAATGTACGTGTGAACGAGGCATTATAGTTACATATAATGTTTTTTTCAAAGTTTTAAAAAAGTCTTATAATTATGACGAAACGAATATTTATTCTTTATAACTTCAATGTTTACGTAGACTACTTAAAAACTTATCGCATTATAGTTGATGAAGTGTAATACACAAACATTTATCTTTTTGACCATATTTTAAAACAGCTAGCTATAGGTCAACTACAAGAGTTGGCAGACAATAAGAATATCAGCCATCAATTTTCAGTTACTTAAGTTGTCACTGTGAAGTGTATCAAAACCTTTATGAGTATAAAATAATTTGCGTAACAGTTTTCCATGTGTTTTGCCAAATGAATATAGGTTTAAATTGGTTTTCCTCCTCATGCAGCAGTTACTAACCAACAACTTTGTCAAATTGCCCACATATTAACAGCTATGATTGATAAAAAAACATTTATCGGGATTTTTTCGAAATGTAACGATATTTATTGATTCTTTGTTTTATATCAACTTTGAATCGAGTCGATTACCCTTGAAATAGGACAAATTAGAAAAGAGTGCATAATTGATAAAATTCAGATCCCGGTATCAAAGTTATCTTATCAATTCAATAATAAAATACATTTAAACGTTTTGATTTATTTACATCTTAGAAATGACACATCCTAGACTTAATACCAAATAAAAATAAACTTAATTTTTTTTCTTTTTATACCTTTTTAGATTCCTTTTTAGACCCTTTGTTTTTGATATATGAACGGTTATGTCATTGGTAATCATTCCACATTTCCTTATTTTTAGAATGAAATAAACAGTGATGATATTGAAACTTAAAAGTTTTTATCTATTCCAAAAATGGGCACAGTTAGTGAAAGTTTATTCTTAGTCTTATAAGCAGCTGCTTTACAAATCATGTCCTAGAGTCCTCTATAATCGATGATGACGACCAACATTGGTTTTAATGCTCATTCAAGATTGTTTCATATGGCTAAATATAATAGATATTTATCTGTTTTCCCTATATAAAAGTAAAAAGAGCTGATAATCTGAGATATACCACCGAAAATACAAATGGCGATCCCCTTGTCTAGAAATATCAGTAAAGTGAGATGGATTTTTACACAACAAACAAACCAACAACATAACGTACTAAATAAAACAAAATGCGAAATAATCAAGAAGTACAAATAATCCTATTTTGTAGATCATTTACCGAACATTAATTTGTCAGATTTTTACCAAAAAAAAAGTCATTTCATGCATAACTTTCTATGTACTAGTATCTGAATTCCTTGACATGTGTTACTATAAAGTTCTAATCGGAACCAATATAAAAGGCGATATATTTCTTTTTTAATCTTTAAAAATTGAATTCCGGTTGATCAAAAAGTCACCGTATATCATATTCTAGAGAAAGTATATATATATATATAAAAAAAAAAAAAAAATACAAAAAAACTCCAAAGAAAACTGAAATCGGAAAGTCCCTTATCAAATAGAAAAAATCAAAAGCTCAAACACATTAAACGAAAGGAAAACAACTGTCATACTCCTGACTTGGTAAAAGATGACTGCACATAATACATAAAAGTGTACGGCTACGCATTTTATATATCCTGGATGAAGGATATTTTCGAAGGTCAATCAAATGTTTTACTGAGTTCACCCTGTTTGCAATTAAATAGAAATATGTGACCAGCATTGCCAATCAGAACAACTTTGGTAAACATATTTGAAAAGAAATCAGTTAGAGCATTTAACTGACATTGTAGAATTGAATATCCATAGCAATCTAATAACAAGAAAAACAAATTTAGAGCATTCAACTGACCACCGTTGAATTGAATATCCATAGCAATCTCATAACAAATAAATGATTAATAATTATTAGCAATCTCATAACAAATGAATGATTAATAATTATGTAGAATCATCTTAAAATCAATATGTATTGGAAGGCAATAATTGTTGAAATACAATCAAGGGCACAATACTCGTGTTAATAAAAGACGTCATTCTATGGATCATTACCCACCAGCAGCCATAAGGTTATTACAATGTCTTCATCTGCCAAAAAAAAAAAAAAAAAGAACGTCTCCTGATCGAATAGACTTATTTTCGCGTGAATCGTTATAATTTTTTTCCCGACTGAAACGTTTTTCTTTCATTTAAAATTTCATTTGATTAAACAGATTTAATATCTTTTGCATAATAATCTGTTAAAAATATGATAAATCAATCTAATTCTTCATTAAAATCAAGTGCTTAAGACAACGACACATAATTTTCTTCTTTTTTAATAGAAATATAATTTCAATTGTCAGAAATAACATACTTTTTGTTAAACTGGTCTGAGTCAAACATGGACAATATGGACAAGGAAGAATATCTTTATATATATATTGTTAAAATATACTTGTTCACTTTTTTGGTCTTTTGGAAAATGTTGTTTGTGCTGTATTTAGACCCCTCTACCAAGAAATTTGTTTTGCATGCACATGTAAAAAATTGCGGTTTTATCCAACGCAATCATAGGTTTGAACGTTTTTTCAATTTAGACTTGCTATAAAAAAAAATATGTTTGTAGCTACAACTACATAAAGTTGGAGTAAAAGTTTAACATATTTATTGATGTTCGATAAATTGTATGAATTTCTATAAATTAATTTGTATGATTTCAAGATTGTTATTTAGATCCGTTTTTAAATCTTTTTCGTCTCTCTCATTGAGTCCATCAGGTTCAAGAGTTCGTAACTGGTGCATCCAAAATCCCTCTCTTTTTGTCTTCCTTGTGTATCCCAATTTTGGTTTTTCTCAATGACGGAGGTGATGGAAAATCTCTTTAAGGAAGGATCATTTTCAATAAGACGCCAGTGTTTGTGGACAATAGATGAAAGATTTGTCAGGTCAGGATGAAAGCTGACAACAAATGGAATTTTATTTGTCTGGGCCGTCTTCTCTTTGTATTCAAGTAGGTTTGTTCGGTCTTTTCTTTTGCTTATCGAAAGCTTCTGAAATATTTTGTTCTTATAACCTCTTGATTTAAGTTGCTGTCTGAGTTGTCCCAAACGGTGGTTTAGTTTTGATTCCGATGAACAAATCCGTTTTAACCTGATGGCTTGGCTGTACGGGATGCTCCGGGAACAGTGTTTTGGGTGACAACTCTTCGGAGAGAGAAATTGGTGTTTATCAGTTTTTGGTGTGAAGGTCGGTTGTCATGACTCCGTTTTCTAAAGTTATGGTGGTGTCGAGAAACGCAATTTTCTCATTTGAAACTTCAGATGTGAACTTTATAGATTGATGACAGTTATTACAGAAATCAAGAAATTCTTGCAGACGTTCTGCAGTTTCGTTCCATTTGATGTCGATGTCATCAATATAACGGAGCCAAGACAAGGGTTTGTATGGTACACTCGAAAGGATGCGTTCTTCGAGACTCCCATGAAAATGTTGGCAAAAGAAGGTGCCATTTTGGTTCCCATGCTGGTACCGTCAATCTGCAAGTAGTGCTGGTCGTTGAATACAAAATTGTTGTTTTCGAGCACTAGTTTTAGCAACTGAACCAGACAGTCTGTTGGGGGATGTTTATCCTTACGATTGTTCCATACTTGTTCACAAGCGGCTACTCCTTCATTTTTCGGAATATTGGTGTATAAAGAAGACACATCCATCGATACCAAAATTGTGTTGTTTGGTAGGGATTTAATGAATCCATTTTCTTCAAATAATCTGTTGTATCTTGAATGTAGGATGGCATTGTTCTAACATGTGGTCTAAGATGGTAATCCACGAATTCAGATATTTTTCGGTTGGATGGCCATTGGCAGATACTATCGGTCTTCCGGAATCCCTTCTTTATGCAGTTTTGGGAGCAAGTAAAACGACCGGCTGTGCAGGTTTCATCAGGGCGTAGATAGTCGTACGTGTCGTCATCTATGTGTTTATTGCTGTTCATATCTGAAAGGACCTCATTAATGTGTTTGCTTATTTCTTTGTAGGATCACATTCTAATTGTTTGTAAAATTTTGTGTTTGAAAGCTGACGATTCCTTCTTCAATGTAGTCATATATATATATATATATATGTATATGGTCCTTTAATTACAAGACCTAATAAAAACTATAACATATAAGTGTTTTGCACAAATGTAACCCTCGCCAATTTTGTTTATGTTCTTACGTCTTACGTTTAACGTCTTTCAAAAGAATTTAATCACCTAAGACAAATGTTTCTTTCTTTTATTTAATGGTGAGCTACGTGCTAAGCTGCATCAGTTACATTTGTTGAATGTTTCTTACGATGACAGGCCGCGGTTATTTTGCGATTGGCGAAAACTATGTAATAATATACTATTAATGTAATTATAACAGCCTGCGCCAATTAACATCCAAAAATACAACTTTACCGTACCTATAGCTTCCAAATGTTCCGACCTTTTCATTGAAAATTTATTGAAATATATTTCAATGAGTTAGATGCATAGAAGATTTAAGAAAGAAATGTTTACCATTTTTATGAATGGAAAATAGACACGGAAGTTGAAGGCCATTGACAAAACGAAAATTGAAAAAAAGTTTCGGAAAACCGGCTTAGCCCATTAAAATGGTAAAAAAATGACGTTTGAGGTGTCGAATCGAATTAGGGCGATCGGCACTAGTTGTCTCTATGCAATAACTTATGAACCATTGTTTTTCTTCAAACTGTAATACATGCTTTCTGTTGACAGAATAAAAATCAAGTTCGATATTGATAATTTTAGCTCTTGCAGCTCAGGAGTTATGGTCTGTGATAGATGGAACAATGACTCTTTAAATCATGTCCATGCTATTTATCAGGAATCGTAAAACCAATATGTAAAAAATTGTTAATTTTTTTCTGAAGAAAAATTGAAATACCTTCCGATGAGTTTAGAAGTTATTGTCTTTGTTGGATTCGAAAATGATGCTTAATTCAATTCTGTTTGATAACTTATTAACTGTTTAGCCATTGCTTTTCAACAATTTGTTTATTTGTATGTGGAGTAAATAATGAAAAATTTGAGTTCAAAAATCAATTTGTTTGACAAATTTAGAAATCTTTATAATAATGAATTTGGATTTTTTTTTATCTAAATTACCATATTTCATAACAGCTAAGTCGATACAAGTGTTGGCAGACAGTTAGTGTGATCTGCTGACATCAAAGATTGATACCCTTATCCAATGATGTCAATAACGAGTGGCAGCAGGGTAACAACCAGTATAAAGTCACGAAAGGATTTTCTCACAAAAATATTGATGAAAAAAATGACATGTCTAAGTTGTTCATAGAAACTCTATATACCTATCACATGTGTTTTGCACGTCGGTTTCTCTTATGTCTCTTATGCAATTTTGTGGGCTAGAATTATTTATTTTAATATGTTTCCTTCCTTATTCAAAAGAAACAAACGACAACCTTACCAAATTAGTACTGTAGTTATAGTTATATTTGTACAATTTAATGTTAGTTTTATAATACTAGTACTATCGCTTAAAAGTTTCATTTTTAAAATATGCGTAGTAAAGTAATGCACTGTGGATAAGGAAAACTTAACAATTACATTGTCCTGCTTTGACCTTAGCGGACTAAACCCACATTGAGCTACACCAAATTATTCCTAGCCGTTAAACGAACCATAAGCAACACTTAAGACTTACAATTTCACTAGCCTTAAAACCTTGCTTTTACACGAACAAACACTAACCTAACAATGAACCTTAAATGAACAATATCTTGTTATTACTGTAAAAGAATTCCATTTAAATAGTACTGACAGATTGTCATGAACCAATACAATAGAGCCGAAAATGATTATCTAGGTTGTGTAAAAAAGCAGTTAGAGATGAACTCAACTTCTGTTGCATTTCCATATCTATTAAACAAAAGATACCATAATTAAAGTAAATTAGATAATAATTATAGCAATTTAATAACAAAAAAAGTTCTATACAATAATTTAGAAAGGATTGTACATAACATATTCTGTGCTTACTATAAGAGACGTTATTTTTGTATATATTTTTGAAAAGTATACAAACAAACAAAACACGATTTAAAGCATGAAACACATATTTCAGTATGGACCAATGAATATTTCTGTGATTTGTATGTAATTGATTAAACTGTTTGATCAAATAATTAATGAGACACACACTCAATGAGACACTTAACAAAAAAAACATCCATTGGAAACGTATAACCTCGAAGGATTGAGACACATCTAAAGAAATATTTCAAGCTCTAAATCGACTGCTGTAAAAGAAATTGAATATTTTAAACAAACCTATCAATGATCTGTCATTCACATTGAATTCTTACAAAATTTAAAACGATATGACAAATCGTAGGTATAACAAATGTGCACGATATCTAAAACCTCTCCTTGTAATGGCAATGAGAATACTTACAAGAGATATATAAAAAAGTAAAATAACAAAAATACCGAACTCCAAGGAAAATTCAAAACGGAAATTCCCCAAATAAATGGTAAAATCGAAAGGTCGAACACACTGAACGGAAAGAAAACAACTGTGATAAAAGAACTTCAAGTCAGTAAGAATCCTTCAGTTTTAAATCTTACGTTACGGTGTCGGTGTTATTTACTTTTGAGTTGATTATGTATCTGTTAATTGTATGCTGGCCTTTGATTGATGATTTATCCATTATGGAGTTATACAACATTTCTTTATTGTGATGTGGATTGATAATAATATTTCAATAAACAAATCATTTCTAAATTACTTTATCCATTACATGCATATGAAAGAGTAAAAATAATATATCATCATAATAAATATCCTGCTGGTTTGATGAAAGCTCGAAGTAACTGCATGCACGCTCAATTGGCTTGTTTTAAAGTTACTAAAAAAGTCTTTTGATCATGACAAAAACGGTTACTAGTAATGTTTTATAACTTCAATTTTGACGTTAAGAATCGTTTACCGATATTTACTTTTTATTTGCTAGTGATCAGTTATTTTCACGACAAAAATGTCACAAACAAAATGTCAAATAGCAGTTATGTTTGTTTGTTTTGTTTATGTATTGAGGTTTAAAATATATAAATAAAAAACAATAGATGCAATGGACGTGGAAATAGAAAAAAATCTAAATTTTTAATTGTTCTGAAAATGATAATTATCGATAAATTATGTTAAGCGTAAGATAATTACAAGTATCCCTCTCTAGGGTATTGGCCTAAAAATCAATAGGAATATAGGTATCCCTGCTTCAGTTGACTGAAATTGTCATAACCAGATGCAGGATAACCTCTCAATGAACACAATTCAAATCATTTATGTTATCTTATCAATTCAATTATATAAATCTGATGTCCATATTTTTCATTTCTTCTACACGTATGTAACCAAAAGTTAAACCATATACTATAAAACAGGTTAGTTTTCTCGTTTGAATGGTTTTACATTGTTAATTCGGGGCCTTTTATAGCTGACTGTGCGGTATGGGCTTTGCTCATTGTTGAAGGCCGTACGGTGACCTATAGTTGTTTATTTCTGTGTCATTTGGTCTCTTGTGGAGAGTTGTCTCATTAACAGTCATACCACATCTTCTTTCTTATATTAACAAATTTACAGAACTTTATTGTAAATTTATAAAGAATACATCTGTCATATCCCTAATCTGATGCAGCCAGTTTCCGAAGAAAACAAAATGTTTTAACCTGGTGTTATAGCTAGGTAAACCTCCCACTTCTCCTTATGCAGTGGTTTCTAGCGACAACTTTGCCAAATTGACGTGTAGAATAATTTTCGCAATATATGTTTTGTGATATTTTACTAAATGATTTTTGTAGAAGAAATATTGGTTCAAATAGTTTTCTCCCCTCATGCAGTAGCTACTAATGAAAACTTTGCCAAAATGGGCACAGTATAGCTACATGTTTACTGAAAGTGCTTAGTCTTAGCTTTATGGAAGATTCCATACTAAGTCGCAATCTGAATTTAATCGTTATATATGAATATTTGTTGATACCTGTTTTATATTAACTAGGAATCCAGTCGATTACACTTAAAATAGAACATAGAAGCAAAGTACGCGGAAATCGTACAAAGGACAATGCTTTATCTGTTTTTAAAAGATAACTATTTATCAAAGATGTATAACGACAGATTATTAAATGTATTCCTTTTTAAGAATATTGGCCTCAATATTAATCAAGATTTAGGCATCCCTGCTCAGGTTAACTAAAATTACCATAACCAGATACAGGGTAACTTCTCAAAGAACAAATATCAAACCACTTAAGTTATCTTATCAATTCAACGTACATTAAATGTTCTTACTTTTCATATTTTCTAAAAATAATACTATGCACTTCATATGTATGAAATAAATTAAAATATACATATACAATAAGCCGTTAGTTTTCCAAATTGAATTGTTTCATATTTTTTATGTTTGGGCCTTTGATAGCCGACCATACGGTATGGGTTTTTCTCACTGTTAAAGGCCGTACGGTTGCCTTTAATTGCTTACATCCACTTCATTTTGAACTTTGGTGGGAAGTTGTCTCATTGGCAATCATACCACATCTTCTTATTTTTATATGAGGGAAAATTGCAAAGGAGAGGCTAAAGATACCAAAGGTTTATCAAACTCAAAAGTCGAACAAACTATCACTGTCATGGCATAAACAATAAACAATACATAGACAAACAACAATGTATTAAACACAACATATACAACTTAAGACTGAGCAACATGAACCCAACATAAAATGGCAGTATAAAGTCACCACTGGATGCTGGCAAAGCATATTTATTCCCAAAAATCATTTCAGTTATCGTAGTTGTCCGTAGGAACCTAATACTTTTTGACGCAAACCGTGTACGTTGCACAACGATTTCCCGTAGTCTTGTGTCAAATTTTTAAGCTAGTTATATTGTTGAAAAATATTGTTCCTTCTCGTTAAGCGACCAGGTACAACTTTTCCAAATTGGTACCTTTTCAGGGTTACAAATGAACAATGTTTATTTTTGTTTATAATACTTCTGTTGTCGATAGCAATCAGTATTGTATTGCAATACATAGACATTTGTTGATAGTATGTTATATTTAGGAATTTTCTGTCCCCAATGTCCTTCTACTTCCTACTCTGCTTGGCCTTTTTAAAACTTTTTTTATTCGAGTGTCTATGATGAGTCTTTTTTAGACAAACGCGAGTCTGGCGTAGAAAAGTTCAATCCTGGTGTCTATGTTGTGTTTACATGAACAGTGATTCGAGTTTATAATTCTAAAAATAGAACAAAATAAACGAAAATTCCAAAGCCTTGGATTTTATCATGAATTACTAACCAACGATAGATAATGTTATTCATGTCATTCTTCTTAAGAATGGATTTGTCTGAGTTTGTTAATGTTTTAATCATCTCCGCTCTAGCAAACTATCGTGTCACCAAACAATACAGGCAAACACCATTAACAAAATTCAGGTGATGTGAAGCTATCTTTTAATTAGAAATATACTTAGTTTTTCATTATTTTTTATATAGAAATGGTACACGTTAAACCTAACACCTAATTAAAGTAGACAAAATTTATCACAAATCTTTCTGGATGATAAAAAAATATTAAAAAATAAAATAAATAGAGGCAGTAGGAGTTTACTGATATTGTAATAGCATAAATCGTTTCAGAAGACAAGTAAAGGTAACAAAAAGACAGAGGAATCAAACGTTAGACTTTTCATTCCAACAAAACTAGCGGAAAATGGGGATCTAGCAGTCAAAATTGTGTACACATACATCATAAGTATATAAATCTGACAAAGAAACAAAACGTAGCCAGCAAACGTATCCTGCTATCCATTTATCACCATTCATGCTAATTCAGACTCAATCAATATGTCACTATAGATAAAAGTAAACAATTGGTAATAAAACAGACACGAAGAATATTCTATTGTATATTCTAGTTTATAATGATCTAAGATTGCGAATAACATGTCGCATGGAAGTTTAGACACAGATATGTCGTGGCAGTCATCCAATTCACGATCTTGAGCGAAGAACTTATGAATGTTGATTGCTGTTAACTGTTAACTATATTGGAGCAGATGCTGTGTAAAGCCTTTGAATGGATATGCATATAGTGTGGTTAACAAATAGCTGGTGAGTGTCATAATTAAAACACTTTTAGGAAATTTACTGCTCCAGCACATTTTTGAAATTTAAAATACAAAATAATCCACGTTGTACGAGAGGGTCCACTGTGAACTTCGCACCAAATTAATGTAACACTAATTTTTCACCTTTGTCGAACAGTTGCAATTAACTTTTCAAAATAATTAAATAATCTTCACTCAATCAATATCATCACAAAATAGAATTTACATGAAAATGCAATAACAGAAAATGTGTGATAACATGCCATTATAGCAAGTCATCAACAAATGCCGGCATTTTTTGTCTTGGAGGATTCAAATAACTTACAAGTATTCAAGAGCAGTCAACTGTTCAAAAGATTTTCCATATAGCCTGGTAATCTTATTGTACTGCAAGTTCCTGAAAATGACATTAAGTAAAATATTTAATCAGTATATTTATTTTATGAAAATCATGGACAACTGATAATGGGGTATGTAAAGCTGTTTGAAAACTGGTTTAAGTATTGCATACATACATTTTCCAATGTTAAGCTAAATGATGTAAGTTTAAGAATAATAATTTCAAGGTCTGCTCTAAAATTTGAAAACTCAGATCGTTTTATAGCATTTTGAATGATGATTTATAGCAAATAATTTTTTAGAAAGTAATAATGGGTTAAAAAGTTTATTTTCCGGACTAGTTAAGCAATACATAACAACAGCTTTCCGTAACTGATACCATATTGAAGTTATAATGGAAAGATTCCAATTTATTTTGATAATACTTCAAGACTATGTCACAATCAGAATGGAATGTCGTTGTCAGTCGTTCTTCTTAATAACTCTGTTTGAACAGTGTTTGTGTAAGTAGCATACTTTTGACGACACGGTTTTATATCGCAGTCTATATGGAATGTTCTGAGGGTAAGGTAACTTATATAAAAAAGAAAGATTTTCATTGTTCATTTAAATGTTAATACCGAAGTAGAGTAGAGAAGGATGGATTTATCAATTTCTAAAATTACCTCTTCTGTTCCATCAATATTATCATATACAATTAGTTTATAACAAGTTTTGAGTATATATCTCCCAGTTGATACGATATTCTAGGGCTTGTATTTCCTATCATGATTTCCCTGATAGAGGGTTGCTGCTCACAAGGAAGCCATTAAAATAAAAGTTCCAAGTGGTGAAGTTGAAATCATCCCTTCGTAAGTTTTATAGACGCCATCACGAGTTGGTTGACTGTTATGGAATATCCATTTCACAGATGAAAATGTATATGTTCCTAATGTCGTAACTGCAATTCCGTCCCCTTTTCCCGAATGTGTCATACCGGATTAGACAAATTACTGGGTTTCTACTAACATAAGCAACATGACGGGTGCCACATGTGGAGCAGGATCTGCTTACCCTTCCGGAACACCTGAGATCATCCCCAGTTTTTGGTTGGGTTCGTGTTGCGCAGTCTTTAGTTTTTTATGTTGTGTTGTGTGCACTATTGTTTGTCTGTTGGTCTTTTTTTTTTTTAGCCATTGCGTTGTCAGTTTATTTTCGACTTATGAGTTTGAATGTTCCTCTGGTATATTTTGCCTCTCATTTGAGGAACAGTCAAGTCTTGAAATAAATTTGCATATAGCTTTGTAATTTTATTTGCTACAAAGACTTTGAAAATATTATTTATTGAATTGTACAGCTACATCTCTTTGTTTAAAGGTTCAACATTACATTTTGTTTTTATTTAAAATTCATATAGCCATAAGAGAGTTATCGCGTAGTTTTGTTTTTAGGTAATAAATATAAAACATTATCTTTGTAACCAATTGATTGACTTAAACATGTGACCAAATCAAAACTTCCAGGTGGAAAATTTCAAAAATGCAAATTGTTAGTTGCTTCAAAATATTTCATTACATTATAATGTAACTCCTCTTTCAGAAGTTTTCGTCCAATGTACAATGTTTTAGTTATTATAATGTAAACTATATGATTTATAGTAAAATATTAATAAAGTTATTCCTCTTCAGTCGCAATTCAATAATAATGTGTGTCTTATCTACTCCAGTGAACTACCTCGTCAAAAAAAATATATATTAAAAAAACCTCTCCTTTGAGAAAATTTAGAGTAAATTAAATTATCTGCAGGTCACTTACAATATTCCTTGATTATATATTTTTACAAATTCTACACCTTAGAAGTTTCACAAACTTAAACAAACACAAAATTTAAACATTTAAAAGCAAAATTGTTGAGCGTACTTTAACTTTTCAAATTACCCTTTCAAAGTTATTGAACAATTATCAAGAATTTTATAGAATGTGAGATATAATGCAACAATGAACCAGCAACACAAACTGTTCCCATTCGCAGTAAAGGATCTATTGTATTGTATCATAAACGTCTGTCAGAACCATTGACATGGTCTTCGTTTACCTTAAAGTACCGTTCTTTATTATCACTAAAAATAAAATAAATAAACCAACACTTCCATCATACATGTACTAGACCTACATTGAACAACTCAAAAATACTGGGTTTTATAAAGTAAAAGCAGGCCGTGTTAATGGTACTGAAATATGTTTATGATACAATTACATAGTCACTGTGTAGGTATGCCGTATGTTTAACTGGTTTATGTTAAAATGGTCGTATCTTTAATTGAATATCAGCTCTAAAACGTCAACATCATTTTTTAGACCGTTTAAGAACAAAACGGAAAATTTGCGAACCTGTTTTGTTTTCATTTGAAGATAATCTGCCAGATGGTTATATAACATAAAGGAAAATAATGAAAAGAATCAGAACAACATCTGCAAATTGACCTCGAAACTGAAGAAAGGAAGATAGTGAGGCATAAACACATCCTGTCTTGCGCAAAGTTATTTATTTTAAAATCTTACCGGGCGAGGTTATAATTTTTCAAAATTCTCCTGCAACCCCAGAAAAAAAACCCACCCCACTCCCACACCCACCCCATCCCCAACCCTGATAAAGGCGAAAAAAGGAATAGTTTACATGTTTTCTACATAAGGAACTGCCTGTGCCAAGTCAGTAATATGACAGATGTTTTCCATTAGGTTAATATGTTTGAGCTTTTGATTTTCCCATTTGATAAGGAACTTTCCAATTTAAATTTTCCTTGAGTTCTGTATTTTTTTTTTTTTTTTTTTTTTAACTTTTTAGTCATTTAAAAAAAGCAGGTGAAGACATTTTCAATCTGTTACAGACTTAGAATAAATTACATACTTATCAAAATCTTATAAAAACTTGTTCTATCAAATAATTTAGAAAATTATTGCTCATAAAGAATGCTTGTGTTGATTTTCTATATAACAGATCATTACTGGTGTGTCTACAAAAACACATTAAAACATACATTGAAAATATTTGAAAAACACAAAACTACCAAAATAACGAATGAACAATAATGATTGACCACATTCGTGTTAAACATGTGACATTGACTGGATTTGTCATGTATGACATACCATGGTTCAGTGGTCAGTATGGACAATATTTTCATGATCTATCTGTGAAATGCAAGCAATCAATTAAAAGAAGCAATTTTAACATTATTCCTTACAAAATGGCAAAAGAGAAGTCTAAAACTCATAAGTCGAAGCACAACTGCCCAAGACATGCACAAAAATTAACGAATGAGCGACATGACCCACCACCCTATCTGTAAATGAGAAAACAATGTTGTACGGGAATTCATCAACATATCTTTTCCAACATCTGACACCCGTTTTGTTACTCTTCAAAATCACAAATAATTCAAATACATCAATTAATCACCCGATACAAAACGATGGATATATGTTAAATGCCTACTCCTTAAGATATCAACAGATACAAAATCATCGGTACATGTTATTATCTTCATCAACAATAAGACATCACCAAATACAAAACCATCGCTACATGTTAATTGTGTAACCCTAAGACATCACCGAATACAAAACCATCGGTACATGTTAACTGTTTAACCCAAAGACATCACCGAATACAAAACCATCGGTACAAGTTAATTGTGTAACCCTAAGACATCACCGAATACAAAACCATCGGTACATGTTAACTGTATAACCCTAAGACATCACCGAATACAAAACCATCGGTACAAGTTAATTGTATAACCCTAAGACATCACTGAATACAAAACAATCGATTCATGTTGATTGTATAACTGTAAGACATTACCGAATACAAAACCATCGGTACATGTTAATTGTATAACCATAAGACATCACCAAATACAAAACCATCAGTACATGTTAATTGTGTAACCCTAAGACATTACCAAATACAAAACCATCGGTACATGTTATTTGTGTAACCCTAAGACATCACCAAATACAAAACCATCGGTTCATGTTAATTGTGTAACCCTAAGACATCATCAAATACAAAACCATCGGTATATGTTAATTGTATAACCCTAAGACATTCATTGTTGAATCTTTGAACGTGTTAAAGCATCGGTTAACACACATCCTCAGATTAGTAAGATTTGCTAGTAAATGATTGTAATTCAACACATGGGAGTATTCATTTGGACAGACGTAACTTTTATGAAAGACTGGAAAACGAAGAGATACCTTATATTAAAAATACATAATTTTATAGAATATACAGAATCAACCATTTCATAATTTCAAAGCACCCTTTGTATCTTTATTAATCTAAATTTGAACTTCAATACATTTACAATGTTTTGGAGTTGTTTTTCGTAGAAGTTAATAGCGAAATACAATCAAAATTGAATCAGATTATTTCGACATTTAAATACGGTCCTCTATTTTTAGTCAACTTTCTGAAAATGTCGAATGAGACAACTCAATGAGATAGAAAAAAATCAAAAGACATCGAAGGGGAAACATAACGGATTAGGATGTGTCCTACAAACATATTAAGCTCTAATGCGACTTTTGTGAGAACAAAAAACCTTTGATAATCTAAACAAAACTATCAATGATCTGTTATTAATTTGAAAAATAATACGATATGACAAAAGACATCTCATGGTGAGTTTTGATAAATGGACAGGCACAATGAGTATAAAATAATTTGCATAACAGTTTTCGTTGTGGGTTTGAAATGGTTTGCCCTCCCCATGCAGCAGTTACTAACCAACAACTTTGCCAATTTGCTCGCATATTAACAGCTATAATTGATAAACAAATGTTTATCTAGATTTTTTTCGTAATGTATCGATATTTATTCATTCTTGTTTTATATCAACTTGGAATCGAGTCGATTACCCTTTAAATAGAACAAATTAGAAAAGAGTGACATGAAAATTGTCTAAGCACAGTTATTTGGTTGTTCTGAAAATGTTAATTACCAAAAGTAAAATCACAAAAATACTGAGCTCCGAGGAAAATTCAAAAAATCAATCAAATGGCAAAATCAAAAGTTCAAACACATCAAACGAATAGATAACAACTGTCATATTCCTGACTTGGAACAGGCATTTTCTTATGTAGAAAATGGTGGATTGAACCTGGTTTTAAAGCTAGCTAAACCTTTCACTTGTATGACAGTCGCATCAAACTCCATTATATTGACAACGATGTGTGAACAAAACAAACAAAAACAATAGGTAAAAATGTCACAAATAGGGGTAAATAGTCTAATTCGGTAGGTCACCTTCGTATATTCACCAACTGAATATGTATTTCTCCTGACTTTCGGGGTTTTATTCATCTCTAGGGATATTGGTCTCAATTTCAATAGGAATATAGTCATTTCTGCTCCTGTTTTATGCCTTGTCAGTAACCTTTCGATAGACAAAATCAAATCACCTAAATTATCTTATCACTTCAATGATATAAACCTAAAGTCCTTATTTTGTATTTCTTTAAAACAGTAATCAATATCCTTTATATGTACAAAACTTAATTAGAATAAACATTTGTAAGAAAATGGTGAACTGTTTATAAAACGATAAGTTGAATCAAAACATAAAACCTGACAAATTTAATAAAATAAGACAAGTTATTAAATATATCAGAAAACCATCAGCACATGGGAACAAATATTTGTTTGCAGAATCAATGTACTTACAAGTATCTTAGAGGCGTCAAACCTTGTAATGTATTCGCATCTAGCAATACAAACGGCATTAGATATACATGAGGCTACTGGAAGTGAAGCAGAGATTATTGAAACCTGTTAATTCATCTGATAAATAGTAATTATACATTAATAGCGTAATTGATTAACGCAAACTGAAAAAAATACCAAAGCCTGTCCACAAACTTACAAAAATCATTTTGTTTGACACATTTAGCGATCTTTAAATAATTAATTTGGACATTTGTTTTTCTAAGTGACGCGATAAAAGCGAGGTCGATTCCATTCTTTAAGTGTGATCTGCTGACATCAAAGATTGATACCCTAATCTTATCATGTCAATAACGGAAGGATACGATGGAAATTTGTGCAAGCAATATATAGTCACCAAAGGATTCTGACAAAAATATTGATAATAAAAGTCAGTTATCCAAGTTGTTGATTGGAGCCCTTCATTCTTATTGCGTGTACTGTATTTTGCACATATGAACAATATTGATAAACTAATGTGTTGCACGAATACTGCATGTATTTGTCAATTGTGATTAATCATGAGTTGTGGTTAGTAAGGAACATCATTTATTGCATATTTATGTGATTTGTATGTATTTAATTAGACTGTTTGACGATCAAATAATTAATGAGACAGAAACTCAATGAGCCACAAAACAAAAAGATATATATAAGAAGCGTACAGCTTTAAAAAAGACACAGTCTTTAATGACTAAACAATATTCTAAGCTCTAAATTAACTGTTGTAAAAGAAAGTGAATATTTTAAACAAACCTATCAATGATATGTCATCAACATTTAATTCTTATATCGTTTAACCGGATATGACAAAAACAGTAGAGTAGTCGGCTGGGACAAGCGAACTGAAAGTATCGCAGGCATACCACAAGTGCCTGCTATCTTAAACGTCTCTTTTTAATTTGGACGAGAAGACTAACAAGAAGTATGAAAAATAACTTCAAGCTGGTCAGAAGTATTTTAAATCTTACTAAACGGTGTCGGTGTTGATTTCTTATCTGTTAATTGTCTTTTGGTCTTTCATTGATGATTTATTCATTATGATATTATTCAACATCTGTTTATTATAATGTGGATTGAAAATAGTATTTGAATAAACACATCATTTAATAGTATCAATTACATGCATATGATAAAGAACAAATACAATATCATCATAATACTTATCATGCTGTTTCGATGGAAGCTTGAAGTAACTGCGTGCATGCTCCCTTGGCTTGATTTATAGTTACTAAGAAAGTATTATAATCCCGACAAAAAGGGTAGTAATGTTTTAGAACTTCAATTTTTACGTTTAGGACCATTTACAGATATTTCTTTTATTTGCGCTTGATCAGTTATTTTCACGACAAATAAGTCACGTACAAAATGTCAAAAAACAGTTATGTTTGTTTGTTAGTTTTTGTATTGAGAATAAGAATATATAAATGGAACAAAGTAGAAGCAAGGGACGTGGAAAGAGTAAAAAGGCACAATGTTTCAGTTCTCCTGAAAATGATAATTATCCATCAATGATGTTAAGCGCGAGATAGGTAAAGGTATTCCTCTCTAGGGATATTGGCCTCAAGATCAATAAAAATACAGACATCCCTGCTCCATTTGACTAAATAATAGGGGAACAGCAGTCAACATTGTGTTATAATCTTAATCGCTATAAAAACAAACAAATATGTCAACAAAGACAAACAAAAATGTATATAGACAAAGCACATTAGCAAAAATGAAAGCCAAGAATACAAAAATTTACCATAGCACAATAACACAATGACTGGATGTATAAGTACCGAGCCACGTCAAATGGATATTAACAACAATAAACTAAACAGTAAAAGTAACAATTTACAAAGACAAATAAAAGAACACTATAACACGTAATTAAGATGATAAACACCATCAGTACCTATAATATATACTACAAGACCGTCGTGTACTATTTGTGAAGTTGATACGGACTATTTATTAACAAGGTCATGGTATCTTCAGATGAACTTTTTTAGAAAAAGGACCAGACGTTCTTTGACATACCCCTGGTTCATCAACTTTCTGCCCACACACTGGTGACGTTTTACAAAGTCTGAGTAGCAGCTCTTGAAAACTGAATGAGTTGGGAAATGTATATCCCATGTGCAGGTGAAGTTGGTATATTGCTACTAAGTTAGGGAAATTGACAATTTAAAAATTAAAATCGTCTCGTTTATCATAGATTTGAGGTATAAGTCTAAAAATGAGACAGAGGAAGCCGTATCTGTTGTTTCCTTTATTTCTAGTTCTGGAGGATATATTAATGGAACCCAATCAGAAAGGTTTGGATTGTTATTGGAAAAAACATCATCAATATATCTGAATGTGAAATTAAATGATTTGGCTTCTTTGATCTTCGTGTTTTGACAAGTGTCTGAAGGAACTCCGACTCATATTGAAATAAAACGAGGTCGGCAAGGAGAAGCGCACAGTTCGTTCCCATAGAAATGCTGACAATTTGTTGAAAAATTCTACCTCCAAATTCGACAAATATGTTGTCAATAAGAAACTCCAGCATACTGATCACTTGTTCCTGTGTGTAGCATGTTTTATCTTTTTTGTTTCCTATAAACAAAATATGCCGTTTGGTATCCAAGATTAATAAATTAATAGCGTATGCTATCATTTTTATGTTGAAAAGCATTATGGATTATTTCTTTTACACGATTTTTAATTTCACATAAGGAATGCTGGTATAAGGGTTGAAAAACTAAATAATAACTTTAAAATACAGTGTTCTCTAAAGTGTCAATGGTACTGAAATATGTTTATTATACAATTACATAGTCACTGTGTAGGTTGGCCGTATGTTTAACTGGTTTATGTTAAAATGGTCGTATCTTTAATTGAATGTCAGATCTACAACGTCAACATCATTTTTTTCAGACCGTTTGAGAACAAAACGGAAAATTTTCCAACTTGTTTTGTTTTCATTTGTAAATAATCTGCCAGATGGTTATATAACATAAAGAAAAAATAAATAAAAAGAATCAGAACAAGATCTGCGAATTGACCTCGAAACTGAAAAAAATGAAGATAGTGAGGCATAAACACATCCTGTCTTGCGCAAAGTTATTTATTTTCAAATCTTACCTGGCCAGATTATACATTTTCAAAATTCTACTACAACACCCCCAACCCCCAACCCCCAACCCCCACCCCTGATAAAGGCGAAAAAAGGAACAGTTTACATTTTCTACATAAAGAAATGCCTGTACTAAGTCAGGAATATTTTTATGATCGTTTCTGTGAAATGCATGCAATCAATTAAAAAAAGCAATTATAACAGTATTCTTCACAAAATTGCAAAATTGAAGTTCAAAGCTCATAAGTCGAAGCAAAACTGACCAAGTTATGTACAAAAAGTAAAAACTGAGCTATACGACCGACCACCCTAAAATCAAAGGAGAAAAGAAAACAATGGAAATCATCAATAAATCATTTCTAACATCTTACTTCTTAAAAATCACGGATAAGACAAGTCCATCAATTAATCACCAGATACAAACGATCGCTATAGGTTAAACGTCCACACCTTAGGATATTAAGAGATACAAAATCATCGGTACATAATATTATATTTATCAACCCTAAGACATCACCAAATACAAAACCATCGGTACATGTAAATTGTATAAACCAAAGACATCACCAAATACAAAACCATCGGTACATGTTAATTGTATAACCCAAAGACATCACCAAATACAAAACCATCGGTACATGATTTGTATACCCAAAGACATCACCAAATACAAAACCATCGGAACATGTTAATGGTATAGCCGAAAGACATCACCAAATACAAAACCATCGGTGCATGTTAATTGTATAACTCAAAGACAGCACCAATACAAAACCATCGGTACATGTTAATTGTGTAACCCAAAGACATCACCAAATAGAAAACCATCGGTAAATGTTAATTGTATGACCCAGAAACATCACCAAATACAAAACAAACCATTAGTATATGTTACTACTCTTACTCGAAGACATCACCTTATATAAAATTATCGGTACATGTTAATTGTATAACCCTATGACATCACCAAATACAAAACCATCGGTTCATGTTACTACTCTTGCCCTAAGATATCACCAAATACAAAACCACCAGGACATGTTACTTCTCTTACCCTAAGACATCGCTAAATACAAAACCATCGGTACATGTTACTTCTCTTACCCTAAGACATTGCTAAATACAAAGCCATCAGCACATTTAATTCATTTACCTTAGGACTTAAATCTTTGAATATGTTAAAGCATCGGTTAACACATTTCCTCCGTTTAGTGTATACGCAAGAGTTGCTAGTAAATAATTGTCAATCAACACGTGGGAGTATTCATTCGAACTGACGATATTTGTATAAACGACTGGCAACAAAAGAGATGCCGTATATTGAAAATACGTAATTTTATAAAATATACAGAATCAACCATTTCATAACTTCAAAGCACCCTTTGTATCTTTATTAATCTAAATTTGAACTTAAATACATTTACAATGTTTTGGAGTTGTCTTTCGTACAAGTTAATAGCGAAGTACAATCAATATTGAATCAGATTATTTCGACATGTAAATACGATCCCTCTATTTTTAGTCAGAATATGCTTAGGTGTCGGTAAAGATAACTTTCTGAAAATGTCGAATGAGAAAACTCAATGAGATAAAAAAAAAAAAAAAAAAGATTTCGAGGGTGAAACATAACGGTTTAAGATGTGTGCTAGAAACACAGCTCTAATACGACTTTTGTTACAAAAAAAAACTTTTGATAATTTAAACAAAATCTGTCATTAACTTGAAAAATAATAATACGATATGACAAATGACATCTCATGGGTAGTTCTCGATATGGGACAGGCACAAGAAAAGAGTCGCAGGTATAACAAATCTGCATGATATCTTAAACTTCTCCTTTTAATTTCGATGGTTAGATTAAAAGAAGTATAAAAAAAGAACTTGAAGTTAGTCAGAAGACTTTTAAATCTTACTTATCGGTGTCGGTGTTTATTGTGTGAGTCAAATACTTTTCTGTTACTGTGGATTCATTTATTTTCGTGGGTTTCAAATTTCGTGGATTGAAGAAAACTTTCAATTTGGTGGATATTTGATTTCGTGGTTTTGCGAAATTCTGCATATAAGACTATAGATAATTTGTTAATCGTTGAACATCTAATTTCGTGGTTCACCTGTAACAATGAAATCCACGAAAATTGGTATCCCACGAATAATAATGAATCCACAGTAATTGTCTTTTGATCCTTGATTGATAGTTTATTTATTGCGTAATCATACAACATTTTTTTCTTTGATGTCAATAAAAAAATGTATTTCAATAAACAAATCGTTTTGAAATTACAGTATCAAATACATACATTTTGAAATAATAAAATTACAATGACATTCTAAGGCTGATTTCACACGTTATTGAAATTCGATTCGCATAAACTAATTCGAATTAATTTAATTCGCATTCAAAACGTTTTACGTCCGAACGTCAATTTTAATACGAATAGCAAAGACACAAATTTGCTTTACAGTCAGAACGAAGTTATACTTTAATTCGCATTATCAATTAATTAATAATGATTTCAAGGAAAACAAACAGTTTGAAGCCAATAACATATCCAAACTTGCTCTCTTGATCTGATATGCCATTTATCGGAATCATTTGTCCTTCTCATTTTAATGATAGCGCTAGGGTTTTCCTATTTTTTCCAAGAACACTTTTTTCCTGTTATTTTGCGCTAACAATTGTTAAACGAAAAAAAAATGTGTTTGAAAATTTCCCATATTTATCACTTCTTTAAAAAACTTCTTCTTTAAGGAACGACCATTTGATTTTTGTGGAGGGTGCTATGATCGATAAGAAAGAACTCCTCCATTAACGACCAAGAGTTACCGCATTGTAAAATATTGTCGGATATTTTGGACTTGTCGGGATATAGCCATATGAAGTCTATATGAATATGACGTCACGAACACAAAGACGCCATGATGGTTTTCGCCTATGGTATTTTCGCGGACACGAATTATTTGTGTTACGTTTTTATTTTTAACAATCAAGAAATAATGATACTATTCTTTAACTTGTCTGTCCAAGCACTTATTTTGGGTAATTCGAAATACAATTATACAATTTAGAAAGTGTCAACACTACAGTTTAATTCGAATTGAAGCGAATTGACTAATTCGCTGTAACGAAAACGCATTTCGAATGCGAATTGGATAATGACTGTGTGAACGCGATTAGCGAATTGGATTAGCATTCGATTCGAACGTGTGGACGAGGCATTATAGTTACATATATTGCTTTCTCGAAGTATAAAAAAGTCTTAAAATTAAAACAAAACGAGTATAGTTGATGAAATTTAATACAGAAACATTTATCTTTTTGACCATATTTTACACTAACAAGCTATAGGTCAATTACGAGTGTTGGCAGACAATAAGAATATCAGCCATCAATTTTCAATTCAGTTACTTAAGTTGTTCATGTGAAGTTCATCAAAACCTTTATTGGTATAAAATAATTTGCGTAACAGTTTTCCTTGTGTTTTGCCAAATGAATATTTGTTTAAATGGTTTGCCCTCTTCATGCAGCAGTTACTAACCAACAACTTTTGCCAAATTGATCGCATATTAACTGCTATAATTGATACAACAAATCGAGATTTTTTTGTAATGTATCGATATTTATAGATTCTTGTTTTATATCAACTTGGAATTGAGTCGATTACCCTTGAAATAGGACAAATGAGAAAAAAAGTGACATTAAAATTGTCTATGCACAATGGTCGTTGTTCTGAAAATGTTAATTATCAACAGAATATGTATATCTCCTGACTGTTAGTGGTATTATTCATCTCTAGGGACATTGGTC
>JAASAO010002561.1:0-10203 GCA_017311375.1 Mytilus coruscus
GCTTTAATGAATGGCAATTAAGCCCTTTATGGATTGAATGAAAAGGTTTTTATCTGTACTGTACATTGTATATTTGATCCTGTTTAATGCTATATACATGTATATATAATGCCATATTAGAATTTGTCAATATCTTCATTGTGAGACTACTTGTTATTTGTTTCAAAACTTTTAGGGGGGAGGGGCTGTGTGTCCTTCAGGCATCTTGATTTGTTCACTAATAAAGGAATATTTAAGAAGTTTATGTATAAATGTAAGATTATTATTTTTTTTCAGAAGCATGGCACAACAAGAAAAAGATTTAAGACTCTACAAGACATTCCAAGTGATTCTGAATAAGACAATTGATGGACTTTTCAAATGTATTCTTATATAAATCAAATTATTGATGCAAAATAGTGTTTTGCTCTTTATCTCTTAAGCCAGTTATTGACTTTTGATATAATCCTACCAGAAGTGTAACATTTTTTGTTAAGATGAAGAACATGGAGAAGTTATTTTGAAAAATCTGAATTTGTGACACAAGTTCAAGTTAATGTAACCTCAACTTTAAAATGTGTATAATGAATTGGTTGATGTTTGCCTAATGTCCAGTGGCAAATATTTCATACATGTTCAGGATGACATGTGTATGATGTGTATTAGAGAGGTAATAAAGTTTGAGAGTGAAAAACTAATCATTATACCATTGGCATTCAGTAGGAATGTGGGCTTTATTGCAATGCCTGTCTGTCCATCTATCTTTGTCTAACAAATATTTTCATTACTGTTTTCCTTTTAGAAATTTTTGGTCTGCAATGCTCTTCAACCTCGTACTTTATTTGGCCTTTTTAATATTTTTTGATTCGAGCGTCACTGATGAGTCTTTTGTAGACAAACCGCGCGTCTGGCGTAAATATAAAATTTCAATCCTGGTATCTATGATGAGTTTATTAACAACCACTGGGTCGATGCCACTGCTGGTGGAGATTTATTTCCCCGAGGGTATCACCAGCCCAGTAGTCAGCACTTCTGTGTTGACTTGAGTTATCATTGATATGTTCATAATTATAAATTAAATTAACTGTTAACAAAACTTTGAATTTTTGAAATACTAAGGATTTTCTACCTCAGGAATAGATTACCTTAGCTCTATTTGGCATAACTTTTAGAAATTTTTGGTCCGCAAAGCTCTTCAACCTCATACTTTATTTGGCCTTTTTAATATTTTTTTATTCGAGTGTCACTGATGAGTCTTTTGTAGACGAAACGCGCGTCTGGCGTAAATATAAAATTTCAATCCTGGTATCTATGATGAGTTTATTCCCAAATACTGCTGAACTGGATGAGTTCATATATGGTGAGCTGTTAGTGATGAACTGTGATGTGTGAGCCTTTGTATCTGTCACTCATATACAAAATGTACGTGTTTCCTGTTGGCTTATATTTCAGTATGTTGAATGAACACAAATTTTAATGACTTCTATCGGTAAGGCTGCAGAACAGAATATCTTCATATTTGGCTAGTGGCTTAACCATGATGAGTTGTGTCTGCCATTTTGGATGTGTCAAAATTTGTATTTACTTCCTGTTTTCATGGTTTTCAGATACTTTGAATTGTGAATTGTCACATGTTTAGTAAAACAACTGATTTATTCTACTTGTTTGTATATAGAATGAATCTTTGTGTATCTATTAAACTAATGATTTGTTATATTAAAAAGCTGGAAACATAATTTAAAGTACAGAAAATTTTATATTGATATGATATAGATATCAACCAAAACATTTTCTAAAAACATTTTTCAGGCACTGGAAAGAAAATATCCCCAAAACATTTTTATAACATTATTTGATGTTCATAATATTTTTCAAACGTTTAGAAAACGTTTTGAGAAAATATTTTAAAAAAATTATCAAAATGTTTTATACACCATTGTTTTTCACATTATCATATTTCTTGACAATATTTTTATTATATTATGCCAACATTTTAGGAAATATTTTAGAAAATGTTTTTGCGATATATATCCAACCATACACCATGTACACTTTCATATTTTTCTCACGTTTTTTGGCGATATTGTCATCACATTCGACATAACATTCTAATAACATTTTAATTAAAATGTTGAAAGGAAATCCTCCAATGTAACGTTGCACATGCACAAAATTTATTTTCAGGAATGTACATATTATATACAGGAAGCAATCATAGCATGTTTGCCAATATGTAGATTTGATATTAAAAGCAATGTCTAGCTAAATAAAATCTATGAACGGTCAGCACTGATTTAAAGTAGTGTCTCCTACATGACAGTCTTGATTGACCTGATAATGGTTTACTTTTACAAAGTGTGAATTGGATGGAGAGTTGTCTCATTGGCACTAGTAACACATCTTCTTATATATATTGAACAGTAAAACACAATATTGAATATAATAGATATAAGAAGATGTGGTATGAGTGCCAATGAGACAACTCTCCATCCAAGTCAAAATTTATAAATGTAAACCATTATAGGTCAAAGTACGGTCTTCAACACGGAGCCTAGGCTCACACCGAACAGTAAGCTATAAAGGGCCCCAAAAATTACTAGTGTAAAACCATTCAAACGGGAAAACCAACGGTCTAATCTATATAAAAACGAGAAACGAGAAACACTTATGAACCACATCAACAAACGACAACTACTGAACATCAGATTCCTGACTTAGGACAGGTGCAAACAAATGCAGCGGGTTTAAACGTTTTAATGGTACCAAACCTTCACCCTATTGTCAGTGTTTGGTACAGGTTGACTGTCACTTGGCATAACAGTTCAACATAGAACTCTATGGGGAAAACCAGAGAACTCTTTTTGTCAGAAAACACTGTCAAACATCCAAACATACTATCCACACTGATCTGTGTCCACACTTGTAACATTTTTAAAATATTTTTGTGTTTGCTGGGTTGATATCTCTTTTGGTGTTATCTTATAGTCTTAATTGATTAAAAATAGAGTTATTTTTCTTTTGGCATATAAAATCTTTTATTTATTTCATACGACGTCTTGACAACGCCTATTGTTGTATGACGTCAGAGGAGTGAAATAACCACGTTTATTTCACATGTGAAATTATCGGTTTTTATTTCACTGGGAAATCAATGAAATTCATTGCAACCAAATTGATGTAATAATCAAAGTTATCAATTGATGAGTGTTAGGATTATGGCATGGTATTGGTTGCAAAAATTTGATATTTTTCATTTAAATGCAATATTTTTAATCAAATGGTATATTTCTTCATTTAAATGCAATATTTTTTTATTTAAATGGTATATTTTTCATTTAAATGCAATATTTTTATTCAAATGGTATATTTTTCATTTAAATGCAATATTTTTATTCAAATGGTATAATATGTCATTTAAATGCAATATTTTTATTCAAATGGTATAATTTGTCATTTAAATGCAATAGTTTTTATTTAATTGGCATATTTCTTCATTTAAATGCAATATTTTTTTTATTTAAATTGTATATTTTTTCATTTGAATGCAATATGTTTTATTCAATTGGTGTAATTTTCATTTAAATTTATATTATTCCTTCAAATGCTATAACTTGTCATTTAAATGCAATATTTTTATTCAAATGGTATAATTTGTCATTTAAATGGTATAATTTTTCATTTGAATGGTATAATTTGTCATTTAAATGCAATATTTTTATTTAACTGGTATGTTTTGTCATTCAAATGCAATATTTTTATTTAACTGGTATGTTTTGTCATTCAAATGCAATATTTTTTATTCAATTGGTATAATTTTTTTCATTTATATGCAATCTTTATTTTATTTAAATGCAATATTTTTCATTCAATTGGTATATATTTTCATTTGAATGCAATATTTTTTATTCAATTGGTTAATTTTCATTCGATTCATATGTATAAAAGGCATGATGGGAGTTCTATGACGTCATGAGGTCAAGTTTGAAACAGCATTTGCGATTAGTCGGCATCATCATAACAAATGGCAGCCCCCGTGGAACACATGGCATAAATATAAGCAGGTAATATATACTGGATTCTACCGACCGCGCAAGGGCTGTATAGCCAGTCAAGGTCGTTAAAAACTTCCATCGTCATACTGGATTCTCTATAGTAGTTCCCACTTCGTGTACCAATAACTCCCAAGTTCCGACCACAAGAAAAATTCAACCATCAGCTACATCTCTGAGATTCCGATCCGGATAATTTTTATGTCCCGACGTACGCCAATGGGGGCATTAAGCTTTACTCTTGTCCGTCTGTATGCCCGTATGAAATTGGTTTCCCAACTCTAACTTTGCCTCAACCAAATGTTATGAAACTTGTACACAATAGATTTAAGAAGATGTGGTATGAGTGTCAAATTTTATGCGACACTCCATCCATGTCACAATATGTAAAAGTAAACCATTACAGGTCAAAGTACGGCCTTCAACACGGAGCCATACACCTTATCGCTATTCCCGCTTGACCCGAGAATCTGTCCCGCTCGAACTTTTGACGTCATACAACAATCACTTTTCCATTGTGGCGTCAGATATTTTCTATTATGACGTCAAAATTTTACGGGAACTTGTATGATGTCCAGTAATGGCGGACAAATAGCGATAAGGTGTATTGGCTCACATCGAACAGCCAGCTGTAAATGTCCCCAAAAATGACTACATGTAGTGTTAATCCATTCAAACGGGAAAACCAACGGTATACTAGTAATCTATAAAAAACGAGAAACTAGAACAATGCTAAGTACCATAAAACTAAGATCAAGTTCAAATTTGGGTGGCGTCACTTTAACCTTTTCTGAGTTATGGCTCTTTTCCCGTTTGCACTTGTTCTCCGCCTATTTATGCATGACAATCAATCCTTTTTGCCAGTAGGGGAATCCATGTCATCAGACACAATCTAGTTTTATTATACGACCACAAAAATTTTTTAGGATCATATAATGGTATGATGTAGTCGTCGTTGTCTATGTCGTCTGCGTCGTCGTCCTAAGACACATAGGTTTCCGGACAATAACTTTAGTTTAAGTGAATGGATCTCTATGAATTTTTTTAAGAAGGTTCAATACCACAAAAAGAAGGTTGGGATTGATTTTGGGGATGATGGCCCCAACCGTTTTGGAATTCGGGCCCAAAAGGGGCCAAAAACAAGCATTTTTCTAGTTTCATGATAATAACTTGTGTATATAAAGTATTTTGATTGTTCTGAAATTATACCACAATGTTTAATACCACAAGTAGAAGGGTGGGATTCATTTAAAGGGTTATGGGGCCATCAGTTTAGGAATTAAGGGCCAAAAAGGGGCCAAAAACAACAATTTTTGTAGTTTCCGGACAATAACTTGTGTGTGAGTGTATGGATCTCTCTCACATTGTACCAGAAGGTTCCATATCACAAAGGGAAGGCTGGGATTGAGTTTGGGGATAATTGCCCCAAAATTGTAGGAATTTGGGGGGGCAAAAACAAGCATTTTTCTAGTTTCCAGACAGTAACTTGTGTTTAAAGTGTATGGATCTCTCTGAAACTGTACTACAAGGTTCCATACTTCAAAGGGAAGGATGGGATTGAGTCTTGGGGTAATTTCTAAAAGGGTGGTTTTCAAAAGTTTTAGGGGGGGGCAGGGACAGATTTTTTTTCTATTTTTTTTAAGGATTTGATATTTTTTTTTTCAAAACTTTTCAAATTTCAAATTTTTGAAAAGTTTAAAGAAGAAATCTTCAATTGGGCATTATTGCGCAATAGATTTGTAAGATCTTTGACCACATTTAATTTTGTGTCAGAAACCTTCGTTATGTCAAAAATTTGATCACAATCAAAATTCAGACAGTATTAAGCTTGAATATTGTATCCAAATTTGCCCCAACTGTTCAGGGTTCGACCACTGCGGTTGTATCAGGCTGCGCTCAGCGAAGCATTTTATTTAAATTTAAACCAACTAAGCTCTCCTCCCTGTGTGATATAACTGTTATCAGTTCCTGCACTGTAACCATACAGACACCTGGTCTGAAAATTGACAGGGTGTTCTTCTGGTAGTTTAAACCCTGAACCCCTTACAGACAATTGTTGGTGGATCATTTTGACTATGTACCCCATTGTAGACAAAAAGGGTGAAAATATAAGACCCCTTACCAGAGCCAGAGGAACATTTCAATGATGTCTAATAAACCAATTTAACAGTTTTAAGTTGTTAGTATGGGATTAACAACAAGTGTTTCCTGCTGAAAATGACTTCATGAAATTAACCATTTCAAATATTCTTATGATTATATCCCATTCTAGATAGTCAAATCTCTGACCCCTTCCAAGACAAGGTGAAAAAATCATACCTGATTTCAGACTTATGTGTAGGGCAGCCATGGAAAAAGATCCACATACATACAAAATGAACTATTTTTCATTGGGTGTAATATTTGTCGCGAGACCTCTCCATGGATATAAACAAAACTTTGAAGCTCACGTGGCCACAGGCCATTTGAGCTTTTTTCATCACTTGGCGTCTATCGTCCGTCTGTCTGTCTGTCTGTAAACTTTTACATTTTCATCTCCTCTGAAACCCCTGGACCTATTGAACTGAAACTGAAACTGAAAAGTTGTAAGCGCTTTGGAATTTTTACTCTACATCACTTCAAAGCCTTTGTTCAGATAATCGCAATGTATTTTAATTTATTGTAATACATCACAGGGTTCTCACTATTGCGAGTCCATGAGTCTATGACTCATCAAAATCTGTCTGGACTCATCATTTTCAAAACTTGTGTGTCCTAAGATGCATCAAAATGGTTAAAAGTTGTATTAAATGATCACATATTGGTATCATTTTATAACAAATGTTAAACCAAATAACTGCTGGACTCACCATGGCCAAAATGACGAGTCCCTGGATTCACCTTCAAAAACCCTTAGTGAGAACCCTGACATAATCATCTTCTTAATTATATGTGAATAGTCTATTTTGTTTTATGAATTTGTTGTAATGCCAACAACTGCATATAACCATATTTTAAATGTAATTTTACGCTTTTCGTCGTGATATGGCCTTACATGTAGTTTCCAAAACAGATTTAAGAAACATCAATCAATACATTTATAATCATCAGAGCATGAAATGAGGTACTATGCAAGCTTCCAAGTAATTCCCAAGTGTCCCATATAAAAAGCATTATCGCTTTTTTACGAAAGTTTCCTTTGATCTTGCTGACTGATGATTTCCTTTCCCAGCAGGAGTCGAGACGGAGTGATATGAAAAATTATCGCAAGAAACTAAGGGGGCACATGGAGTTGTCAATAAAATTGACATGAAACTGACAACGTCGTCATAGGTAAAATAGCGATAAACAGATTATCATTGGTCATCTCAACTCGATTACTTTTCTCACTTTCGCCGTATTGGGCTAAGCGAGAAAATCAATCTCGTTGAGATGATCAACGATAATCTATAAATATCTAAATTATATGCCTTTTATAACTAAGCCTTGTCCTATTGATTTAGCATGGTTGATCAAAAATGATTTAATTTAATTAGAAAATGAGTTATTCAGTCTATATATTCAGTTTCTGCGCAAAGTTTCAAGAATTCACAAGTGCTTTATAAAAAGTAAAATATTAAATATTTGGTTAACAAACTGTTTAGAGTGTAAAATATCCCTGATTTATACATGTATGTAACCCATCTATTTCTGTATAATAGAAATCTGATAAATTGCAGAGTACTATACATGTTGTAGCTACAAATGTTACACCATACTAGCGGTGAAATAGTTGCTCATGTGATACATTCTCATGTGATAGGTTTGATGGCTTGATGAAATTCTTCCTTTTTTTTTGCAGAAGATGGCAACATACTCAGATCCTGAAGAGACTATATCTGAAAGTTTCTTTAAAGACTTGGACGAAACGTTATCATATTGTGAAAATATCCCAGATAACCCCCAAATTGTGATATTGAATACTTTCTTGACAGAGTGCAGTGGATGGCTTAAATTGTCTAGAATTTAATTGTCTAGAATTTAATTTAGTTACAAATAGAGCGGAAAGGATCTTAATTGATAAAATACAAACACTGTTATCATGTTTTCAGCCCCTGAGAGAACATTGGGGCACGATGGATTTTTCTATGCTATCTAGTTTCTTAAGCATTGTTGATGGAGCAGGGTGTATTTCAGCGACTGCTAGGCTGGGAAGGCCTCCTGCTTTTATATGCACCAAGCAAGTAGAATATTTGTTTCAAATTGGTTTTAAAATAGGTGAAATAGCCAGAATGTTCTTAGTGCACAGAATAACACTTTGGAGAAGACTAAAACATGAGGAGAAGAATTTGATTAGACATACTATTATAAATGATACAGAACTGATGTCAGTGATGCGAGGAATCGTTAACAGTCAACCTCATACTGGTGTGAATATGATGATTAGCCACTTAAAAGCAAAAGGTATAAGTGTGCCACAGTCTCGTGTAAGAAGAATCCTGCGTGAAATTGATCCAGGAAGCGCCTTTAAATACGATGGGGCTTAACTGCAGTTCGCAGGAAATACTCGGTTGCAGGGCCTAATGACCTATGGCATATTGATGGACACCATGCGCTGATCCTCTGGAAATAAGAAACACATGGAGGTATTTATAGTTTTTCTCAATTAATAGTCTTCTTAAAATGCTCAAACAACATCTTTGCCGACACTGTTTTGAACTCGTTTATGGAAGCAGTTGAATCATACTCACTACCATCTAGAGTCAGAGGTGATCAAGGAAGTGAAAATGTTTTAGTTGCTCGATATATGGAACAAAGGCGAGGCTCTGACCGTGGTAGTTTTATAGCAGGAAAACATGTGCACAATAACAGAATTGAAAGGCTTTGGAGAGATGTTTATTATGCTGTAATTCAAACATTCTATTCATTGTTTTGCTATCTAGAAGGAAATGATCTGCTAGATGTTGATAATCAAAAGGATCTGCTGTGTTTACATTATGTGTTTATACCTGGTATCAACGAAGCACTCTCTCAATTCGTAGTGGCATATAATAGTCATGGGTTAAGAACAGAACGTTATTGGTCACCACTAAAGATCTGGGTGAACAGCATGATTCAAAAAAACATTCATTCAGCTGAACTGAATAGTGAAAATATTTTAATTGGTGGAATTGAGCAGTATGGAATAGACCCTCATGTTAATGATGTTCCAACACATGATGAAGATATTGGCTCATTGGACATGCTGAATATGCAACCGGATCATGCTGATTTGGATAACTTGTTGAGTCAGGTTGACCCTCTTAGTCCAAGTAATGAACATGGAGTGGATATTTATCTTGCTGCAAGAGAGATTGTACGACATGTTGACGTGTAGAATTAGATAAAAATAAAATTCTGGTTTTTCTATTTTCACTGGTACATGAAGACTATTGTACACTTACACTGTACTTGCCCATGTAATACATATTAAATTATATTTGTGAAGTCAAAATTACTTATAATGTATAACATCATGTACATTTGAGTACATTGTATGAGACAACAAACCTTGACAAAACGTGAAAAAAAAGAACAATACAAAAATACAACAAGAGTGCACACACTGAAATGTCTAGTCTTCTTTACTATAACCATTGATATTACGTTGATAGTCCTAATTATAAAGCATAACTACAACTATCACACATGATCCAAGAAAATGAGGTCATATAAACCAAACAAGAAATACATGTACACGTCACAATCATTCTATACACTAAATATAGTTGACCTATTGCTTATAGTTTCTCAGAAACAGATTGAACTATAAAAACTAAACATTGACCAATGAAAATGAGGTCAAGGTCAGATGAACCATACTTGGCAGACATTTACAGCCTACTATTCTTCCATACAACAAATATATTTGACCTATTGCTTATAGTTTAACAGACCAAAACACAAAACTTAACACCTTGCAATGAACCGTGAAATGAGGTAAAGGTCAAATAAAACCTGCGAGACTGACACGTACATCATAAAATATTTCTATGCATCAAATATAGTTGACCTATTGCATATAGTATTAGAATAAAATGCTCCGCTGGGCACAGCTTGATACGATCGCAGAGGTCGAACCCTGAACAGTTGGGGCAAGTATGGACACAACATTCAAGCTTGATACAGCACTGAATTTGGATTGTGATTAAATATTTGACACAGCATAGGTTTCTGA
>JAASAO010003061.1:0-10844 GCA_017311375.1 Mytilus coruscus
AATTAATTTTAAAGATGGATGGCAATGGTATTTTAATATAATTATTATTAAAGAATTAACTAAAAATCATTTGTGGAGAAGAATTAAAAAGGGATACAATAAAGGGCGTATTTGAAAACAGTTTTGATTACTATATGACAATACTGATCTAATACAATTCATTCGAATATCTTTATAAAATAGAAGACTCAGAGATAAAGATTAAAGATTATAGAATTTTGGTATCTAAAATTTTGCTGTATGCCAATTTGACTGTGCTTAGAACATGTAGAAGGTCATCAATTTTGCAATGCTAGATTTATAAATATGACGTCATGTGAGCGCCTTGAAACAACCAAATAGCTATGTTTAGAGAGTGGAATCAGCCAATAAATCATCTGCAATTCAAACAGAAATTCTTTGACTGCCAAGTATTTCTATGGACCTCTTAGTATTCTTTTACTAGCATTTGAGTTCATGTACTTGACGCTTTTATCATTTTTATTTGTTATACATGATGTTCTTGTGTTCTTGTATACATATAACTAGTGGCTACGATTTAGTTTTCCGTTACATATAGCTTCTTTTTATTTTACGGACGCATATTTACTTGTATCCAACCATATAAAATAATTTAACATTCGAAAATGAACTTTAAATATTTTGTGACGATGGAACTGATGACACTGTGTTCAAGTTTACCGTCCATTTGTGTTCAAAGAACAAGGAATTACAGAATCTGGTTTAAGTACTAAACTGCAAATTATTTCTGTGTGTGGTTCCATTGGTGGGATGCTACTTATTATTATTATAGTTGTTGTGTATTGCTTTTGGAAACGGCAGAAGACACTAAACGTGAAAAAGAATCACACGATAGTAGTAGAAATAGTCGGTATATATCTACAATTCAGCGTGACTCTGCTGTCCATCCATATGATGACCTTGAACAAAACGAAGAACAACAAATACTAACAGTAAATATCGAAATGTCTGCAACAGATACTACCATTTATGAAAAACCAATACATTCATTTGAATGTACTTGATCAGGGTTAAATGCTGTTGAGATGATTCATGAGCATATAATATAATTTAGTTACATACATTGAAATCTGATACGACTCATTCTTTGGAATAATTTATCTCGGGGCATCGGTGCCGGAGGGTTCTTTGTATTCAAACTACTGTATCACTAGCCTGTCAACATTGAGGTTGTGGGATGGAATCCTCCACGTTGCAGATGCGCTCGACTCTAATCGTAATTGACTAGGATTGTCAGTTTTCCTAATCTTTAAAATCAATCAATCAATCAATCAATCAAAGGTACCGTAAAAGTGCGTCTGATTACAGGAACTTAACTCTAACAGTCATTAAAAGTATATATCCAGGAGAAAAAAATCTCCGACCTGTAAATGTTGTTACTTGAATGACGAGTATGAGGCGCAATTTTTAGCTTGACTGCCCTTCATTATTTAAACAACAGAAATTGAAAGAGTATATAATACACATTATTGGTTCTGAATCTTGGACAGGTGCAAACCCGAATATTGTACATCTTATAATTGACTGTAGTATCATTATTTAGGAAGGAGGACATTATCAATATTAAAAAAATGGCATCAAATCTGTGTTATAAGCTGCATACTCATTGAACAAGGCTATAACAGCAAAAATTATGTATACTTAAAATTCGATATTGCGGGGTGCTAAATTATTACACATGTATGTGGTATTCCATGATTGGGAGGATAAACATGCAAAAGAAGAGGTAGAAGAAGAAGAAGAAGAAGAAGAAGAAGAAGAAGAAGAAGAAGAAGAAGAAACTACACTAGAAAATAGTATTTGATGACGGAGAAGCTAGACAACAAGGTCAATCCTATAAATGATTCAAGGTACGTTCTCGTCGCGATAAAGATTCAAAGAAAACTTTCAGTAATGACAAAATATATATCAAAGACTGGTTGGCTCTTAATCAGAATAATGTGTCCTGATAAGGTGACAAGTTTTCCTGTTGACTGTAAAATCATGAACTAGCATTTTAAAATTTCGGCTCGGCATGTCGCTCTGTACAAAGCAGGGTTTATATTCATATATCATTAACACGTTCTCGTCTTAATATACAATACATAACTTTTGTTACTGGACGTAAATCACCAATCCGTCATTATTTTCAGACTTATAACTATAAAAAAGAAGATAGGATGAAAGCGTTAACGCCTGTGTCACAATTGAATGTATTTACAAGGAAAACAGCATTTGGTCCTGTTGATTTATATAAATCTTTTATAAAAGCAGGTGCATACAGGTTTTAAATGTTTGTGCATCCTTAATATTTTTAGTTGATGTTTAGGTTTACGGCATTATAAATCAACTTCAAACTTCAGCAGTTGATACTGAAAAACCAAAAATTTGAATAAAATGGATAAATAGAAGATATTTAGGAGACTTTATTCATTTTATATTTTCAATTTGCAATAACATTTTGATCTTATAAATCAGCAGCTTGGCAATTATTCGTTGTCAACCTTGTACCCATTTATCCCTTGTTAGAAACTTAACTATCAACTTCAATAATGGGCACACACTACTCAAGTACTGCTGAAAATAATGCCTCCATATTTAGTCACCGCCTTGGAAATGATTGCTTGTGTAGTTTTCACATCTTTCAGACAAAAATTACCTATTTACCATACTATGAATTACGTATGGTGTTAATGAGCTTTGTTCGACAACGTATACATTTCTGTATTTATTACAATAGTTATGTATATGTACCTATGCGTGCAGGTTTGTTGATTATCATTTAATATTTTAATTGAAACCAAAAATAAGTACATCTCAACGTTATATTTTTTTATGTTGGTCTTTTAAATGAGTATGACATTTCTTTTGTTCTGCAGTATGCCACGTACTGTGACTACTATTCTTGTTTAATCCATGTACTTCCGGGTTTGAATTTACAGCGATTATAATGAAGACTGTAAGGTTTTTTGCTCTCGTGCTGCTAAAAATTAGTGTAGGGAGTGCTACAACTACTGTCGCAGGTTAGTGAAAACGGAAAGTAAAGATCATTATAACAGAGTTATGAACAGATGCGATATGCTGTATAAGTTAAAAAAAAATTCTGTCTATTTAAGCAACCATTGTCCTGCAATCAAAGTCTGTTCTATATCAAATTATTTAAGCTGTTTTTATTCTGGGAATGATATATTATGTCTCAAGTTTATTATCACGTTCGTAAATTAATTAATTGATGATTGTCTAGCAAATCGTTTTAAATCTTTTGCTTATGTGTTATATCATTCCCTATAAGAAGTGAAAAAAGGTATACATATAACGTGTATAAATACAAAATAAATGTTCATGTGCAACAAAATTAATTCATTACAAAACAACAACAACAAAAAAGAAAAGAAAGAAAGTAAAAGACATAAGTTAATTCATCAATCTATTTGCATATATGTTTTAATCCTTAAATAAGGAATGAGATCAATTTTGACGTATTAATTATTTTATCTGAACTTACATTTAAACATAAATAAGTCCAAATATATATTGATTATCACTCTGGTTAATTACGTTTAAAGGTTGATGGTATCAAGTTTAAATAATTTTATCTGTCAATTTATTATACACATTTCACGAATATAATTGTTTTATGCGTGGCTCCAACGGTTAAGAAGCTAACTTAAGGTATGTTAAGGTAGATTATGATCTGAATTCAAATGATAGAAACTTCTGATACTTTGCCTAAAGGTAGTTTATATCATATTTTGTATTTACTGTCACGTTGCTATTCGTAAAGCTACAGGTTGAGTGAAATTGCCAGATTTTGTATATTCTATACATGATAAATACACTTTTGTACGAATAGAAAGTCCTCTTAATGATATTATTAATAAAACATAGAATATGAGATAATAGCTCTAATAATACTTTTTCAAACAAAAACAACAAAACAACAACAACAAAAAAGGATAAAGGAATAAATTCTCATGATACAAAACTAATTAGGTATATGTACTTAAAATGATTTTATAAAGTTGAATTATCTTAAGTTATCTCGCCTTTTTTTGTTGTGTTAAAAATTGAAACATTCAATCTGTTTATCACTGTTCTAAAGACAAAGATATGATGATACCTGTCCGTCAAGGAGACATAAGGCTTAAAACACAAACAAATCGAACATTGTATGCATGGTTGTCTTGATGTGTAAATGACGGGATTTAGCTCTGCATTCATCATTTTAGTCCTTTTGATACCAGTAATCAATAATTGTTTTTTTAATTATTTTTAAATGTTTTATGTTAGACCTTTTTGGCATTCTAGATCCGATTGTTCAAATGTATACAGAGAAAGACATGGCATATTTAACATGTTCAAAACAGTTTAATGAACAAATGGAGATCTTATCGATTAATTATACCAATGGAATGTGTACTCATAATGAAACAGTTGGTGTCAGAAATATATGCAACGGAAAAACAGATTGTAGCTTTAATGTCAGTAACGGCAATATTAGTAGTTCTTGTGGGGGAAATGGGAGAGCAACATTAGAAGTTGAATATAACTGCATACGTATGTAACATTATATAGTACAATGATATGATACCTATATATCATTTCGAAGGTATCCTTACAAAAATGTATCAATGTTTAAAGAACTTAAAATTTAAAACATTCGAAAAATAGATGAGAATTATATAGAAAGAGGCGAGGATAACAGAGGGACATTCAAACTCATCAGTCGAAAATAAACTGACAACTTCATGGCTAAAAAAAAAAGACCAACAGACAAACAATAGTACACAAAACACAACATAAAAAACTAAAGACTGAGCAACATGAACCCCACCAAAAACTGGGGGTGATGTCAGGTGCTACAAAAAGATCCTGATCTACATGTGGCACCCGTCGTGTTGCTTATGTAACTACAAACCCAGTAATAAGTCTTATTCGGTAGGTCACATTCGGTAAACGGGGACGGAATTGTAGTAGTAAGTTGACATGAGGAACATCTAAAGTTGGGCGTTAAAAACTATTTAGTCGATATAAACTGAAAATCCTATGACAAAAATAAAATACTAAGAAATGACAAACAAGTCCATGATAGACTAAATAGAAAAACAAAAGACTGAGCAACAAGAGCCCAATCTAAAACTAGGGATGATCTCAGGTGCTACGGATGTGTAAGCAGATCTTACTCCAATTCGTTATGTTGCTCTTGGAAAGTACACATTAGATGATAAGTCTCATTTAATGATGTCACAGTCTAAGAAAAGAGGACGAGATTACGGTTACGACAATTGAACCATATCCGTTTTCATCTGTAAAACAGACATTTAATACCGATCAACTAACTCGTGATGGCGTCCGTACATCTGTTGAAGAAATTTCTTTGGTAAGCAGCAACCATTCTATTAAGAAAATAATGATAAGAAACGAAAGCTCTTGAATATCGTTTCAAATTTGAGATTATATAAACTACATCTGCAGTTCTGCTAGAAAATTGCTACATCGAAACTGAAAAATCACTATTGTAAAGCTTAAATCATCCCTTTCGCGCTTTGGTTCGATCTCAGTCGATGCCCATTGTGAATTTTTATATCTTAGTCATGATATGAGGTAGATGTAAATATATATAAGGTATAAATAACAACAAACGAAGGATATTATATACAAAAATACAATCAATTGTAATATATCTGTATACCGCTGTTCAATAGTCATAAATCGATTTAACTGAAACAAATCCGGGTCACAAACAAAAACTGAGTGAAACACACCAACTATAAGAGGAAACAAAACGGAACAACAGAAACTCTGAACTGCTACAAAAACATCAACACAAAAGCATTGATCGCTCAACCGTCAACTACAGACAAATAGTTTATCACAACATAGCAGTTTAGAAAACAATATATAGCTAGGTCAGTGTAACTCATTGCAATAACAAGGGCTGGAATGGAATATTTCAATGAGCAAAACAGTAACTGTCTGTTGTATAGGTTTAACGATACTTTCTCCTGAATTAGTATATTTATAAGCCAATGGTGGTTGGTCCGATTGGAATACATCCGCTCCCCGTCCAGTAACATGTGGTGGTGCATTCCGGAACGTCACCAGAACGTGCAGCAATCCTTACCCTAATGAAAAAGGAAGTGCATGTCAACATTGTTCGTTTGGTTCTGAACTAACCATTCTACATTTGACTTTCATGATATCTTGAGAGCTAAATTGATAGACAAAAGTAATGATTTCAATTTTTTCCCAATATCATCATTTTTATGTAGATACAACTACATGATTTTAGCAGCACCTTTAACTGGAGCAACTAATTGATTCGATATTTGGTGGTTGCATACTGTGTAATGTCTAGTGGCAAATATTTCATACATGTCATGGACGACATTTAGAATGATTGTATAATGCATTTAAAATAGTAATTAGGTATACTATTCTTCAACTTTATACTACACACAGTAATCGCCAAAAAAAGGCGAAAAAATTGCTAAGTCTGTCAAGTATACCTATTAGTGAGCAGTAGATTTGCCTCAATTTTGTTAAAAGAAGCAGATCGGATATAACTTTGATTTTTATAATAAGTAAAGACATTTGTAACGTAAATATCAAATAACTTTTTGTCGAACAAATAAGATAGAGAATCAAAGGTTCATATCCACAATTCTAAAAGAAAACATATGGAAAATATTGATCTTTGCGTGTGTTACAAGTACCCCTTAATATTCTCTGACAGATATGAGCTAGACAACTTGTATATTATACACAAATCATGATGATGGTTTAATCAAGTTGATTAATTCTCAGTTCTAAAAAAAAGTTTCTGGCTTTTTCTTTTATGATCACTTTTCTCTGAAAATATCTTTTTTGGCTAAATATTGACCTACATCGTATGAACATAACTGACGAATGTTACTCCAGCAATGTACATCAGACAAACTAAGTAACAAATATCTTTTGAGAAACAACAATGCTGACTTACGATTGGCGTTCTTTTTATCAAGAGCACTCTTACCTGATTTCTCCCATGTAATATACAAATCTTGTTTTGTTATATTTAAAAAAAAGGGACTTACAGTTTTTAAAATAATTTTGTAGATCAAACATCTGCATGTTTGGATGCAGCTGTCAGTTGGAACTGCCCAAACGGACACATCGAGGTAAACAAAGCGGTATGGGAAGCAAGTAAATTGTGCAACGATGGATACACTAGTTTCATTTCACACAACGTGATTAAACGTTTACAAACTACATCTGACAACAAAAAAAACCTGTTAATTTAAGAGTATCTTGTTCTACTTCGATCTCCAGATGTACCATTTTTGAATATGTTTACACTTGTATAAGTAAGTAATATACAATGATGTAACACAAGAAAGTCGAGCCAATAGTCAAAACTAAGTTGAAATGCGACCATTTGAAAAAAGTTTGCAAGTCTTACATCGTCATCACTACGAAACACAAAGGGCAATAATTGTGGTCGCGGACAAATATATTAACACAAAATGACCATTTATTCTTTCCCTATTTTCGTTGCATTTTTCAAAGAGGCTACAGAAATTAAGGCGAACGTATATTATCGATGTTCAAATCTCGAAAATCGATTAGGAAGAGACAACCAAGACAACATAACAGCATACAAAAACTATGGGAATCGCATGGAATACAAACGAAGTGAGAACGGGAGCGTCTTTCGTCTTGCCATTTTATTATATGTCAATATGTTACAAACGGGTTTAGAAAACAATCGGTAAACTTACAGATCAGACGACTTAACTGGTATCCAAAGATCTAATACAATGAAAACATGTCACAATTTGTCAATCCTTTTGTGATGGTGATTGTGAACATTATGCAATGTGGATTTCAGTCGTTCTTCCTTATAACTAAATTGGAGCAGTTTTTGTGTAAAAGCAAACCTATTTTAAAGCTGTAGGTGTCTCGTAATGTTTCAACTAAAATGTGTAAACGAAATACCACAGAGCATCCATTTCTTATCAACTGCCTGTGAAATCAAAACCTATAGTTGGGGTATAACACAGTGACAGGGGAATGAATTTACTATCTGAAACACATTGACTTATTACTTGATTATCGTTGCTGCGTTTGATTGTTTTTGTGGTTTATACACATTAAAACTTATAACGTTTGATTTCAAAACGTCATATTCGTAGATCACAAATTGTATCATAGTGATATGTTTGTCGAGACTTCCTCTTATAAAGAAATCTATTTCATAATTGTACATGTACAAACTGTAAATATAAAAAAAAAAGATGTGGTATGATTGCCAATGAGACATCTCTTCACAAGAGACCAAATGACTCAGAAATTAACAACTATAGGTCACCGTACGGCCTTCAACAATGAGCAATGTAAGCCTTATTCGTTTCATTACTCTATTTCCTTTTATTTTAAATGTTACCGAGCACTCCGTTCAAGATGTTTTGCAGCCAGTTAATAACACATTTAATGATAGTGATTACAGAAGAAAAAGAACAGAAACAAAAATGAAAATATCTAAACCTACTTACCTGTCTCTATTCTGGACGTTGATGTAACAAAAAATGTTAATGTGCATAAAATCAAAACTGCGCTAATAAGTTATAAGAGTTTTGCAAACACGAGTCGAATATTGTTGCATCAATACATTTCAATCTGCAAAATTGTATACTGTTATTGCTTAATTTAACAGAAGCAACTTGGGACGACTGGGCTACATGGTCAGAATGTACAAGATCATGTGGCAGTGGTATCCAGACAAGACAACGACAATGTTTAAACCAAATGAATACCACGGATGGATATGTTACTAAATGTGAAGGAAAAGAAACTGGTTCTAGATATTGTAATACTGAGCTCTGTCCATGTAAGTTAAATTCCCACAATTTTGTTTTTACTTAATGAAGGATAGATAGGAACAATGTGTTAAATCTGTGTTGTCAGTGTGTTCTTGAGGGTATTGAATATGGTCGTTTGTGGCAGAGCGATTAATTAGCGAGTTTTGAAATAAATTTTGTTTTGAGTAAAGTAAAGTAAACTGATAGCGTTCATTTTTAATCTGATAACGAGTTGTTCAAAACGCCCTACCGCATTTCCATGAAACAATAAAAAACCAGGGACACGGTTGGTAAGGTTGTTCTGCGAGAGAACGTTCTGTGCTGGTGATTTGGTCCTGACTGGTGCTGGTTGGTCCTGATTCTGTGCTGGTGGGTTTGTTTACATTGCATCAGAACGACAATAAAACAACCATTCTATTGTTTAATTTTTCACTAACACGTTAAACGTACCTACGGAGGTATAATACACCGATTTTTTATGTAAAAGTCGTGCAAATTGGCAAAACGAAATTGTCCTGATGATGTGCTGGTGATTTGAAAAAAATGTCCTGGTTCTGTGCACCTATGTCCGGGTTCTGTGCTCTTTATGTTGAAAAAAAATTGTCAAATATTCAAGATCATTGAGGCAGAAAATTTGTGTAATTGATAGAAAAGACGCCTAGCATACATTTGGGGGTAGAAATTTGAGATGAGCAAAGTAAGTCTGTTTTGTTCATTTTTATTTCTGAAATAAGTAAATATGCTTATAATGGGGAAGATTACGATCATTTTGCACAATCAAAATACGGTGCAATTTATCCTATACCATATAAATAAAAGGAAGATATGGTATGATTGTCAACGAGACACCTATAAACCAGAGATCAAATATCGTAGATGTAACAACTACAGATCATCGTACAACCTTCAACAATAAGCCAAACCCATACCGTATAGTAAGCTATAAAAGGCCCCGAGATACAATTCCAACGAATAAAACTAAATGCCTGATTTATGTAAAAAAACAATAAACAAAGATCAAATATGATAGACAGCAACCAACGACCACCAGTGATTCACCGACTTCTGACTTGGGACAGACAGCGGGTTTAAACAAGTATGGGAACGCTCAACCTACTCGCTAACGTGGAACAATGATGTAAAAGCACATCATAAGAACAACTGCAAAACTCAGTTGAAAGGGCTACTTTCTTTTAATTCGACCTGTTGATACTATTTTTAATACTTTTTGTTATTTTATATTAATATGGATCTTGTCTGTATACCAGCTTTGATTATTCGGAATATCTACTAATTTTCATTTCTTCATACTACATTTGTATGAACATCAAGATTATTCTCCTTTAATCTGTACAGGAAGTTTTATTGTTGATATTTACCCTTATGTATCTAGTGTTAAATTAGGTATTTATATGACAGACCTTTCTTGGTATTCCTAATTATTGGAAGATTTTATATAGACAGAAAAAGTATACCTAAAACGACAAGTTATTTTTCATTTACCTGTATATATTATGAAAACCGGTTTTTCAATAGTGATTATTTTCTAAGGGTTTAATATTTCGGTGGTGTATTGCCATGGCTTTATTTGTACTTGTTTGTTTGCTTTTGGCCTTGAATGTTTGTCCCTAATATTTTATTAACTATGTATTTACTTTCAGGTATCACAGATCAATTTATTCGTTCATGGTGTGTTAATTTACGTTTTGATTGAGTTAAGCCTTCCAATTGATGTTTTATCGTGTGTTTTCTATGTTGTTATGTTATACTATTGTTTCAGAAAAAGGGAGAAGGTTTGGTACCATTAAAACGTTTAGTCCTGCTGCAAATGTTTGCACCTGTCCTCAGTCAGAAATCTGATGTACAGTAGTTGTCGTTTGTTTATGTAATTTATACGTGTTTCTCGTTTCTCGTTTTTATATAGACTAGACCGTTGGTTTTACCGTTTGAATGGTTTTACACTAGTACTTTTGGGGCCCTTTATAGCTTGTTGTTCGGTGTGAG
>JAASAO010002223.1:0-11004 GCA_017311375.1 Mytilus coruscus
ACACAGTTCATCCAGGTCAACACCACAGCTTACCAGTATATGAAGAAAGTAGACACCCTCACCTTCTATTAAACTTCATAAGGGGAGGAGCAAAACTAGTCAGTTGATGGGATCATTTAATTTGAAAAGAAATTCTCTCTGCTGTGGTATTTTTACAATTGATTTCTATTTCCTTGGGTTTCTCCCGTTCCGGCATTAAAATCCTTTCTAACGTGGAGCGTCCCTTCAGTGTGCGGACTACAGTTGGGTGCAGACCAAGCATTACATAAAGTAAACGCACGTTAACGCCGCGTGCACATATTCCGTTAGTTCACTTCAATTTTCGCGTTTACTAGTAAACGCGCGTTTACTATAATTACGTTAACTTGGTCAAAATGGAAATTTCAAATGTCTACCCGAGTAAACGCGCGTTTACTCTGTGTCCGTTTAGTAAGTAGTAAACGGGCGTTTACTTCAGATTTCACAAGTTGATTTTTACGTGCACTTAAAAGTAAACGGGCGTTTACTACAGATTGGACAACTTTATTATTACGTGCACTTGAATTTAAACGCGCGTTTACTTTTCGCGTTAACTGATTGTGTAAATTAAGAAATAAACAGCGTACGTGTTTATTTGTACATTTGTTTTATTAAAACGACTTTTATCTTAATATTTTACGTATATGTATTTCAAACCAGAACAATTCAAAATCAGTTTGAATTCGAAATATTTAAAAGAAAGAATTTAAAATCAGTTCCAATAACTTCACTGAGTAGCAGATTTGCTATTTTTCCTTTTAAAAAGTTACATGTACAAAAATCGAGCCGTAAACCTCATTATTGTATGCTGCTACACTAATTAAGCAGTATAACACCATAAAAAATCTTGTTATCGGGATATATCAGTTTGTTTTGGGGATATTACGTTTTCTTGTATTTCTCGGAAATCGTGGTACCCGATAGAAAGGTTATCCAACACTTCGGAAAAATATTTTTATATGATGGGATATAAACATCATGGTTTTCGTTGCTTCGTTCCCTAACAAACTTATCCGTAACGATTATATATGATATCGGGCACGTCCGAAAAATATACTCGTTCTGAACATGAAAATTGCCCGGCCTGGACGCTAGGCTTCAAACGAAATCAATAAACCGACAAAATAAATTAACAGTACTCTTTTCTAAGAAGAGAACTTTTAATACTTTTCATTATAAATTACATGAATCAGTCATGTCAGTGTTGGATGAAGCCGTTATTTATTAATTTTTTTTAAAATACAAACCATCCAGAACTACTGACTTTAGTGACAGTTCATTATGCAACTATAATGATTTCAAATTGCAAATATGGTCAGTTTAGGTAAGTGCGGACAAATAATTGTGTTATATGAGTCAGTCTGAGGTATAAAACTACTTATATTTTTCCATATTTGTTTACTATTCAATATTTTGAATAAAAGTCCTCATGCTGGCACTATAAATTGATGCGAACCAAATTTTTAGTTATTTTTTCCAATATTGCTGTCATTTGTATTATACAACCCATCCTGATATCAAAATATAACTGATTTACTATACCGCTATAAAATTTTCATAATAAAGTCCAAATTTGGTCAATTTTGGTTGACGCGGACAAATAATTTTGTTATCTGAGTCAGTCTGAGGTATGAAAACTACTGATATTTGTTAACGATTCAATATTTTGAATAAAAGAGGAGATGCTGGCATTATAAATTGATGCAAACCAAATTTTTAGTCATTGTATTCCAATATTGCTGTCAGTTGTATTATACAACCCATCCTGATATCAAAATATAACTGATTTACTATGCCGCTATAAAAATTTTCAAAATAAAATCCAAATTTGGTCAATTTTGGTTGACTCAGACAAATAATTTTGTTATACGAGTCAGTTTGAGGTATGAAAACTACTGATATTTGTTTACGATTCAATATTTTGAATAACAGGAGGACATGCTGGCACTATAAATTGGTGAGAACCAAAATTTTAGTTATTTTTTCTAATATTGCTGTCATTTGTATTATACAATCCATCCTGATATAAAAATATAACTGATTTACAATTGCGCTATACAAATTTTCATAATAAAGTGCAAATTTGGTCAATTTTGGTTGAATCAGACAAATAATTTTGTTATACAAGTCATTCTGAGGTATGAAAACTACTGATATTTATTTACAATTAAATATTTTGAATAACAAGAGGACATGCTGGCACTATAAATTGATGAGAACCAATTTTCTTAGTCATTGTATTCCAATATTGCTGTCAGTTGTATTATACAACCCATCCTAATATCAAAATATAACTGATTTACTATGCGGCTATAAAATTTTCATAATAAAGTCCAAATTTGGTCAATTTTGGTTGACACAGACAAATAATTTTGTTATACGAATCAGTCTGAGGTATGAAAACTACTGATATTTATTTACAATTAAATATTTTGAATAACAAGAGGACATGATGGCACAATAAATTGATGCGAGTCAAATTTTTAGCATTGTATTCCAATATTGCTGTCAGTTGTATTATACAATCCATCCTGATATAAAATATAACTGATTTACTATTGCGCTATACAAAATTTCATAATAAAGTGCAAATTTGGTCAATTTTGGTTGAATCAGACAAATAATTTTGTTATACAAGTCATTCTGAGGTATGAAAACTACTGATATTTATTTACAATTAAATATTTTGAATAACAAGAGGACATGCTGGCTCTATAAATTGATGCGAACCAATTTTCTTAGTCATTGTATTCCAATATTGCTGTCAGTTGTATTATACAACCCATCCTGATATCAAAATATAACTGATTTACTATGCGGCTATAAAATTTTCATAATAAAGTCCAAATTTGGTCAATTTTGGTTGACACAGACAAATAATTTTGTTATACGAATCAGTCTGAGGTATGAAATCTACTGATATTTATTTACAATTAAATATTTTGAATAACAAGAGGACATGATGGCACAATAAATTGATGCGAGTCAAATTTTTTAGCATTGTATTCCAATATTGCTGTCAGTTGTATTATACAATCCATCCTGATATAAAAATATAACTGATTTACTATTGCACTATACAAAATTTCATAATAAAGTGCAAATTTGGTCAATTTTGGTTGAATCAGACAAATAATTTTGTTATACAAGTCATTCTGAGGTATGAAAACTACTGATATTTATTTACAATTAAATATTTTGAATAACAAGAGGACATGCTGGCTCTATAAATTGATGCGAACCAATTTTCTTAGTCATTGTATTCCAATATTGCTGTCAGTTGTATTATACAACCCATCCTGATATCAAAATATAACTGATTTACTATGCGGCTATAAAATTTTCATAATAAAGTCCAAATTTGGTCAATTTTGGTTGACACAGACAAATAATTTTGTTATACGAATCAGTCTGAGGTATGAAAACTACTGATATTTATTTACAATTAAATATTTTGAATAACAAGAGGACATGATGGCACTATAAATTGATGCGAGTCAAATTTTTTAGTCATTGTATTCCAATATTGCTGTCAGTTGTATTATACAATCCATCCTGATATAAAAATATAACTGATTTACTATTGCGCTATAAAAAATTTCATAATAAAGTGCAAATTTGGTCAATTTTAATTGACACGGACAAATAATTTTGTTATACGAGTCAGTCTGAGGTATGAAAACTACTGACATTTATTTACAATTAAATATTTTGAATAAAAAGAGGACATGCTGGCACTATAAATTGATGCGAACCAAAATTTTTAGTTATTTTTTTCCAATATTGCTGTCAGTTGTATTATACAACCCATCCTGATATCAAAATATAACTGATTTACTATGCCGCTATAAAAATTTTCAAAATTAAAGTCCAAATTTGGTCAATTTTGGTTGACGCGGACAAATAATTTTGTTATCTGAGTCAGTCTGAGGTATGAAAACTACTGATATTTGTTAACGATTCAATATTTTGAATAAAAGAGGAGATGCTGGCACTATAAATTGATGCAAACCAAATTTTTTAGTCATTGTATTCCAATATTGCTGTCAGTTGTATTATACAACCCATCCTGATATCAAAATATAACTGATTTACTATGCCGCTATAAAAATTTTCATAATAAAGTCAAAATTTGGTCAATTTTGGTTGACACGGACAAATAATTTTGTTATCTGAGTCAGTCTGAGGTATGAAAACTACTGATATTTGTTTAGGATAAAATATTTTGAATAACAAGAGGACATGCTGGCACTATAAATTGATGCAAACCAAAATTTTTAGTTATTTTTTCCAATATTGCTGTCAGTTGTATTATACAATCCATTCTGATATAAAAATATAACTGATTTACTATTGCGCTATAAAATTTTCATATTGAAGTGCAAATTTGGTCAATTTTAATTGACACAGGCAAAAATTTTGTTATGGAAGTCAGTCTGAGGTATGAAAAGTACTGATATTTGTTAACGATTCAAAATTTTGAATAAAAGAGGAAACACTGGCACTATAAATTGATGTGAACCAAATTTTTAGTCATTGTATTCAAATATTACTGTCAGTTGTATTATACAACCTCCCGATATCAAAATATAACTGATTTACTATGCCGCTATAAAATTTTCATGATTAAGTCCAAATTTGATCAATTTTGGTTGACGTGGACAAATAATTTTGTTATACGAGTCAGTCTGAGGTATGAAAACTACTGATATTTATTTACAATTAAATATTTTGAATAACAAGAGGACATGCTGGCACTATAAATTGATGCGAACCAAAATTTTTTGTTATTTTTTTCCAATATTGCTGTCATTTGTATTATACAATCCATCCTGATATAAAAATATAACTGATTTATTATTGCGCTATAAAAATTTCATAATAAAGTGCAAATTTGGTCAATTTTAATTGACGTGGACAAATAATTTTGTTATACAAGTCAGTCTGAGGTATGAAAACTACTGATATTTATTTACAATTAAATATTTTGAATAAAAAGAGGACATGCTTGCACTATAAATTGATGCGAACCAAATTTTTTAGTTATTTTTTTCCAATATTGCTGTCAGTTGTATTATACAACCCATCCTGATATCAAAATATAACTGATTTACTATGCCGCTATAAAAATTTTCATAATTTAAGTCCAAATTTGGTCAATTTTGGTTGACACGGACAAATAATTTTGTTATCTGAGTCAGTCTGAGGTATGAAAACTACTGGTATTTATTTACAATTAAATATTTTGAATAAAAGAGGACATGCTGGCACTATAAATTAATGCGAACCAAATTTTTAGTTATTTTTTCCAATATTGCTGTCATTTGTATTATACAATCCATCCTGATATAAAATATAACTGATTTACTATTGCGCTTTAAAAATTTCATAATAAAGTGCAAATTTGGTCAATTTTAATTGACGCGGACAAATAATTTTGTAATACAAGTCAGTCTGAGGTATGAAAACTACTGATATTTATTTACAATTAAATACTTTGAATAACAAGAGGACATGCTGGCACTATAAATTGATGCGAACCAAATTTTTAGTCATTGTATTCCAATATTGCTGTCAGTTGTATTATACAATCCATCCTGATATCAAAATATAACTGATTTACTATTGCGCTATACAAAATTTCATAATAAAGTGCAAATTTGGTCAATTTTAATTGACGCGGACAAATAATTTTGTTGTACGAGTCAGTCTGAGGTATGAAAACTACTGATATTTATTTACAATTTAATATTTTGAATAAAAAGATGACATGCTGGCACTATAAATTGATGAGAACCAAATTTTTAGTCATTGTATTCAAATATTGCTGTCAGTTGTATTATACAACCCATCCTGATATCAAAATATAACTGATTTACTATGCCGCTATAAAAATTTTCATAATAAAGTCATAATTTGGTCAATTTTGGTTGACACGGACAAATAATTTTGTTATATGAGTCAGTCTGAGGTATGAAAACTACTGATATTTGTTTAGGATAAAATATTTTGAATAACAAGAGGACATGCTGGCACTATAAATTGATGCAAACCAAAATTTTAGTTATTTTTTCCAATATTGCTGTCAGTTGTATTATACAATCCATTCTGATATAAAAATATAACTGATTTACTATTGCGCTATAAAAATTTTCATATTGAAGTGCAAATTTGGTCAATTTTAATTGACACAGGCAAAAATTTTGTTATGGAAGTCAGTCTGAGGTATGAAAAGTACTGATATTTGTTAACGATTCAAAATTTTGAATAAAAAGAGGAAACACTGGCACTATAAATTGATGCGAACCAAATTTTTTAGTCATTGTATTCAAATATTACTGTCAGTTGTATTATACAACCCCTCCCGATATCAAAATATAACTGATTTACTATGCCGCTATAAAAATTTTCATGATTAAGTCCAAATTTGATCAATTTTGGTTGACGTGGACAAATAATTTTGTTATACGAGTCAGTCTGAGGTATGAAAACTACTGATATTTATTTACAATTAAATATTTTGAATAACAAGAGGACATGCTGGCACTATAAATTGATGCGAACCAAAATTTTTTGTTATTTTTTTCCAATATTGCTGTCATTTGTATTATACAATCCATCCTGATATAAAAATATAACTGATTTATTATTGCGCTATCAAAATTTTCATAATAAAGTGCAAATTTGGTCAATTTTAATTGAAGTGGACAAATAATTTTGTTGCACAAGTCAGTCTGAGGTATGAAAACTACTGATATTTATTTACAATTAAACATTTTGAATAAAAGAGGACATGCTTGCATTATAGATTGATGCGAACCAAATTTTTAGTTATTTTTTCCAATATTGCTGTCAGTTGTATTATACAACCCATCCTGATATCAAAATATAACTGATTTACTATGCGCTATAAAATTTTCATAATTTAAGTCCAAATTTGGTCAATTTTGGTTGACGCGGACAAATAATTTTGTTATACGAGTCAGTCTGAGGTATGAAAACTACTGGTATTTATTTACAATTAAATATTTTGAATAACAAGAGGACATGCTGCACTATAAGTTCATGCGAACCAAATTTTTTAGTTATTTTTTTCCAATATTGCTGTCATTTGTATTATACAATCCATCCTGATATAAAAATATAACTGATTTACTATTGTGCTTTTAAATATTTCATAATAAAGTGCAAATTTGGTCAATTTTAATTGACGTGGACAAATAATTTTGTAATACAAGTCAGTCTGTCAGTGAGGTATGAAAACTACTGATATTTATTTACAATTAAATACTTTGAATAACAAGAGGACATGCTGGCACTATAAATTGATGCGAACCAAATTTTTAGTCATTGCATTCAAATATTGCTGTATTCCAATATTGCTGTCAGTTGTATTATACAATCCATCCTGATATCAAAATATAACTGATTTACTATTGCGCTATACAAAATTTCATAATAAAGTGCAAATTTGGTCAATTTTAATTGACGCGGACAAATAATTTTGTTATACGAGTCAGTCTGAGGTTAGTCATTGTATTCCAATATTGCTGTCAGTTGTATTATACAACCCATCCTGATATCAAAATATAACTGATTTACTATGCCACTATAAAATTTTCATAATAAAGTCCAAATTTGGTCAATCTTGGTTGACACGGACAAATAATTTTGTTATACGAGTCAGTCTGAGGTATGAAAACTACTGATATTTATTTACAATTTATGATTTTGAATAAAAGATGACATGCTGGCACTATAAATTGATGAGAACCAAATTTTTAGTCATTGTATTCAAATATTGCTGTCAGTTGTATTATACAACCCATCCTGATATCAAAATATAACTGATTTACTATGCCGCTATAAAATTTTCATAATAAAGTCCAAATTTGGTCAATTTTGGTTGACACGGACAAATAGTTTTGTTATACGAGTCAGTCTGAGGTATGAAAACTACTGATATTTGTTAACGATTCAATATTTTGAATAAAAGAGGACATGCTGGCACTATAAATTGATGGGAACCAAATTTTTAGTCATTGTATTCCAATATTGCTGTCAGTTGTATTATACAACCCATCCTTATATCAAAATATAACTGATTTACTATGCCACTATAAAATTTTCATAATAAAGTCCAAATTTGGTCAAGTTTGGTTGACACGGACAAATAATTTTGTTATATGAGTCAGTCTGAGGTATGAAAACTACTGATATTTGTTAACGATTCAATATTTTGAATTAAAAGAGGACATGCTGGCACTATAAATTGATGCGAACCAAATTTTTAGTCATTGTATTCCAATATTGCTGTCAGTTGTATTATACAACCCATCCTGATATCAAAATATAACTGATTTACTATGCCACTATAAAATTTTCATAATAAAGTCCAAATTTGGTCAATTTTGGTTGACACGGACAAATAATTTTGTTATACGAGTCAGTCTGAGGTATGAAAACTACTAATATTTGTTAACGATTCAATATTTTGAATAAAAGAGGAAATGCTGGCACTATAAATTGATGCGAACCAAATTTTTAGTCATTGTATTCCTATATTGCTGTCATTTGTATCATACAACCCATCCTGATATCAAAATATAACTGATTTACTATGCCGCTATAAAATTTTCATAATAAGTCCAAATTTGGTCAATTTTGGTTGATGCAGACAAATAATTTTTTATACAAGTCAGTCTGAGGTATGAAAACTACTGATATTTGTTTAGGATTAAATATTTTGAATAACAAGAGCACATTCTGGCACTATAAATTGATGCGAATCAAAATTTTAGTTATTTTTTTCCAATATTGCTGTCATTTGTATTATACAGTCCTCCTGATCTATAAATATGACTAAATTTATAAATTATATAACTGTGATTTACTGTGCGGCTATATAGATTTACTTGGTGAACGAAATATGGTCAGTTTTAGTTAATGAGGTCAAATAATTTTATTATACGAGTCAGTCTGAGGTATGAAAACTACTAATATTTGTTAACGATTCAATATTTTGAATAAAAGAGGAAATGCTGGCACTATAAATTGATGCGAACCAAATTTTTTAGTCATTGTATTCCTATATTGCTGTCATTTGTATCATACAACCCATCCTGATATCAAAATATAACTGATTTACTATGCCGCTATAAAAATTTTCATAATAAGTCCAAATTTGGTCAATTTTGGTTGATGCAGACAAATAATTTTTTTATACAAGTCAGTCTGAGGTATGAAAACTACTGATATTTGTTTAGGATTAAATATTTTGAATAACAAGAGCACATTCTGGCACTATAAATTGATGCGAATCAAAATTTTTAGTTATTTTTTTTCCAATATTGCTGTCATTTGTATTATACAGTCCCTCCTGATCTATAAATATGACTAAATTTATAAATTATATAACTGTGATTTACTGTGCGGCTATATAGATTTACTTGGTGAACGAAATATGGTCAGTTTTAGTTAATGAGGTCAAATAATTTTATTATACGAGTCAGTCTGAGGTATGAAAACTACTAATATTTGTTAACGATTCAATATTTTGAATAAAAAGAGGAAATGCTGGCACTATAAATTGATGCGAACCAAATTTTTTAGTCATTGTATTCCTATATTGCTGTCATTTGTATCATACAACCCATCCTGATATCAAAATATAACTGATTTACTATGCCGCTATAAAATTTTTCATAATAAAGTGCAAATTTGGTCAATTTTATTTGACGTGGACAAAAAATTTTGTTATACGAGTCAGTCTGAGGTATGAAAACTACTGATATTTGTTAATGATTCAATATTTTGAATAAAAAGAGCAGATGCTGGCACTATAAATTGATACCAAATTTTTTAGTCATTGTTTTCCAATATTGCTGTCATTTGTATTATACAGTCCCTCCTGATCTATAAATATGACTAAATTTATAAATTATATAACTGTGATTTACTGTGCGGCTATATAGATTTACTTTGTGAACGAAATATGGTCAGTTTTAGTTAATGAGGTCAAATAATTTTATTATACGAGTCATCCTGAGTAAGACAGTCTGAGATGTGAAACTGCTGGATTTTGGTGATAATTTGATTATTTGATTTAAAAAAAAGACATGCTTGAACTCTTTATTTGTGCAGAAAAAGAAATTTACTATGATTAATTTCAATTAATTGAAGAGGTGTAATAACATTATTGATTAACTGTAATCGTCAATATGTCAATCGAAAATGAACAGTTGGTCATTTAATTATGCTGTACTTTATTATTTGATATTTAAGGTCAGTGTATCCAGGATACGATGTCATTTTGCGTTAACGCGCGTTTACTACACACAGTAAACGTGCGTTTACTTTGACGAAACTAGAAGACTCGCCTTTTTCACGTTAACGCGGAAGTAAACGCGAAAGTAAACGCCCGTTTACTCTTTACAAAATTAGAAGACGCGCCGATTTTGCGTTAACGCGGAGGTAAACGCGAAAGTAAACGCCCGTTTACTTTTCATGTCTACTGAAATTTCGGAGTAAACGCACAGTTAACGCGGCGTTTACTCGAAGTGCACGCGAGTAAACGCCGCGTTAACTTTTCGGCCCGTCTACATGTAATGCTTGGTCTGCACCCAACTGTATATAAATAAGCAGCAATTTTCTGTCGGAAGGGCATACAAACGTTACATCATATGCCTCGTGTGGAGAGATTGTCACGCTCTCTTTTCACGCCAAAGAACCCTTTCAACACTTCTTAGAGGGGTCCGTATCAGTGACGGTTTCAGGGGGGTAGATGGCGTATTTCCTTTTTATTGTAAAATATGTCTTTTTTTAGCATAAAACCGTAAAAAAAAGCATGTATTTCTTCAGTTTTATTGAATTACGCCCCTCTTTTATAAATCCTGGATCCACCCCTGCGGAGGTGGCTAGTTGCATGGCAAAATTTGAGTCCCTATCATACCTCATTTACCTTTAACAGTCCAAATTTCCGCCTTA
>JAASAO010002357.1:0-11805 GCA_017311375.1 Mytilus coruscus
TTGTACACGACAGTCTAACAAATCAAAATTCCGAAGTTATATCAATACTTGTATTTAATTCCTTTTGAATTTGCCTTGGAGTTCGGTATTTTTATATTTTTATCATGTTTATGTATAGGTATTCAAATATATATTAACACACATGATAAAACAAAACAAAATAACATGCATTTCACGGTTGAAGGACGAACTACTGTGGATTCAATATTATTCGTTTGATACCGATTTTCGTGGGTTTCGTTGGTACAGGTGAACCACGAATTCAAATGTTCAACGAATTACAAATTGTCTATGGGCTTTGTATGCAGAGATAGGCAAAACTACGAAATCAAATATCCATGAAAAAAAATGAATCCACAGTACCTTTTTGTAACCTAGCTGTCTCAACAACGAGCTTCGTCTTATGTGTATGCGTATAAACAAGTACAAAGTCTGGTCAGTGATCAATGTGACTAGATATTGTGTCTTAACATGTAAAAGTCTGGTTAGTGATCAATGGGACTTGATATTGTGTCTTAACATGTAAAAGTCTGGTCAGTGATCAATGTGACTTGATAATGTGTCTAAACAAGTAAAAGTCTGGTCAGTGATCAATGTGACTAGATATTGTGTTTTCTTGTTTTCATATGAAGTCGCTATAATCATTCAAAACTCATGATACTAGTTTTACAATTGATGAGTATTAGTTTTGCTTACGATGAGTCATTTCATCGTTGAATGCCAATGACCTGTATGTAGATAAGCTTGTATTTGTTGGGGTTGACTCCTCTTAGACGTTTATATCATATCTCTTTTCTTATAAAAACATTCGCTTACCCCACTCTTTTTTTTCGAATGTTGTGCCGTTTATCGAAATTTCTTTTTCGTACATTTCAAATTAAAGACCCTTCAATTGCAAAATTATTATATAAATGTCTAATTGATTGTTCGGATCTGCTATATAGAAGCAGACAAAAAACGACTTGACGTTTTGTATTTTAAATATTTACGTACACATTGATACCTATTCAGTATGTAATTATGTCTATTCAAATTATTACATGTATTATCTTCACTTTGTTTTATAGAGGCAAACGGGGAGTATATGTTTTTAATGAAACCGCGAAAGATACTGATAATGACTACTGAAAATGGACTATATCGTACAGAAAAGAGAAAAACATTTTTCAAACGTTCTCCGAGACGAATTAACGGTGCTTTTAGGGTACCAGAAACGGATAAAACACACTTCATTAATGGTAAATTCAACGGTATTTAAGATCATTAGTAATTTTTCCAACATCACAAGTTTTGTTTTTCAAATTAATGTTTTTGGGTGTGAAACAGTTGACTAATTTCAATTTATTTGAAGCCTGAATATAAACTGAAGGATATCAAATATATGTATGTCTGTTTCAATTTTCTTTTTTTATTTTGATATTTGTTTTGAAAGTTTATCTATAAACTTACGTAACAGCACACATAATTAGGGGTCATAACCTCTTCCTTATGTTAAAAAAAAAATGTTTTTGTATTAATAGTAATATCATATGAATACGGTAAAGCTTGCAACTATACATGTACGTTTTTACAAACGTTAAGTATAGCGAGATGTTAACGTGATCATAAATATAATGTATTTTCTTGAAAACTTATTTTGAATAATTATCGAGTTGGAAATTAAATTTCATATTTCAATCTTATACATTTCTCGATGGCTTTTTTTGTTTCCGTTCTGGAATAATACTTTCTGATATTTCCCAATATTATTAATTATTTGAATAGAAGATTTCCTTTGATCAATTATATTAACAGATACGATAATTGAAAAACAGAGGTATAACAATGTATAATAAGGCCGATACTTGGCCCTTTGAATAAGAAAATAACAAAGTATTATAAATCTACAAATATAATATTCATCAAATGTTCATAAGGCATTAATCTGTCGAACATCAGTATGTATATTCTTAAATTTTTCTTACCTTTATTGACACATGGGCTTCAATTTCTAACTTTTTGTGCAAAACTGAAAAAAACTCCAAAAATGGCATCAATTTGAGATCTTGTCTTTAACATATTTAGATATCAGCTAAAGCTTTAACCAAAAACGATCTTTTGATTTAAAATGCATTTTACATAAATGTCAAAGTGTGTAAAATATCTTCTTGGTAAAAGCAGATGTTAAAATATATGTTAACCAAAAACTATGCGGAAATGACCATTTTAGGTCAAATACGTTAAAGAGTAGGTTCACGAATGACTTAATTGGCCCTAAGATTTTTTATGTTGTTTTCAACCAGGTTAAAATTCTACATATATTTCCCTTTGTTTTATTAACAGGCCAAAAAAAATTGTACGAATTCAACTCTGATAGACGACGTACAAGGAAGCTCACTATCAAAGACGGTATGCCAGAGCATCCACGTGCTGCATTTGCTGTTAGCGAGAATCAGATTCATATTATAGGAGTAAGTAGTTAACAATAGATATCTACACACATATATATATATTCATAAAGGACTAAAACACTTTACAATATTCCGGAGTTTTTGACCGATCCGGTCGGTCTTCTTGAATGAATGTCATTTATAGTATTTTTTCTAATGGGTTTATATGAGTTGCAACAAATAAATGTGTAATCAGATTTTTCAAATTCCATTTGATTTGATAAGAAAAAAATCTTTTTGATAAGATTGGTTGGCAATGCAGTGCATGATTTCCTCATTAAAAAAACCAACACACACAGACAAAGATCAGAAACAAAGAAAAAAAATCAGCTCTGATTTATGTTGCAAACTAAAGTTACATTTGTTCAATTATTTATTTTCTTCAATAGTGAGTGAAATAAGGTACTTGAAAACAATTTGATTTAATCTTTCCGACCAAGTCATCGGACATTTATTTTTCATATGTAAATTATTGATATTTTAAATCTACAAAATTGGAGACAGAAGAAAATCGTTTTTATGAAATATTTTGACATTTCAGAATAGGCGATCTTCTGAATCAATGAATTGAAAAATATTGTAATGACTTTAGCATGTTTTGTGCTTACTTTCAGGAAACTATGGTATGGCAGTTAGATTTGAGTACTTTAAGTGTCATTTCTGGATCTTTCAAATCATTTTCAGAAGAGTTCCCAGGAATACCCTCTATGATTGACGCGGCAATGCTTTATGACACTAACACAGTTTATTTCTTCATTGGTAACTTGTAAGTGGAGCATTATTTTATTATCATTGATATTTGACTAAAAAAAAAACAATTAACTCGGACGTTAAAACTCCGTTGCCTTATACACAACCTTACTATAAAACTGATTTTCCGGTGTGCTTTTATATTTCAAAAATAATATGTTAACATGTATTAACTCGAATAGAAAAATATCCAATATATACCAAGACGTTATAAAAGTTTCTAAACGATCTGACTTTACAAATGTAGAAGCAAGAATTTAATTGAAAGATTGCACATTTGTGTTGTTTCATTGTTTTTGGGGCTCGAAAGATGGACGAATTCTTCAACTGCATCTGACGTTGATGAATGATATCTTATGAAGTACAAAACCGTCATTAAGGATGTACTTAGGTCAGGTTTAGGAATGTTTGTCAAATGTTCGGACTCCTTTGGTTTTTTCCTACGATATAGGGTAAAATATTTTAACTAATGCTCTTTTGTTTTATGATATCATTTTCAAATTCTAGATTTTTTAATTTCACCTAAGTACATCCTTAAGTTTAGAAAGGCATTATTTCTTACCAGTAGGTAAAATGACATTATCAAGATGCTTTATTTCTTGATTGACAACATATTTGTTACATTTTGATGACGTGTTTTCAACAAACAATCGGCATTCCATGGGCATCAACCGTACCCCTCTTCTTGCCCACTTGTTCCTTTATTTATATAAGGCTGACTTCATACAAGAACGTCTTAAGAAGAAGAAAGAACAGAAGTTAGCAGTATCCTTTAACTTTACTTTCCGTTACATAGATGATGTTCTCTCACTAAATAATTCAAAATTTGGTGACTATGACGAACACATCTATCCCATCGAACTTGAGATAAAGGATACAACAGATACAGTTAAGTCTGCCTCATATCTTGACTAACATCTAGAAATTGACAATGAGGGTCGGTTGAAAACAATACTTTATGACAAAAGAGATGATTTCAGCTTCCCAATTGTGAACTTTTCATTCTTATGTAGCAACGTTCCAGCAGAGCCTGCATACGGAGTATATAACTCCCAGATGATACGATACTCCAGGGCTTGTATTTCCTATTATGATTTACTTGATAGAGGGTTGCTGCTCACAAGGAAGCTATTAAACCAAGAGTTCCAAGTGCTGAAGTTGAAATCATCCTTCGTAAGTTTTACGGACGCCATCACGAGTTGGTTGACCGTTACGTAATATTCGTTTCACAGATAATAGCGGATATGTTCCAAATGTCGCAACTACAATCCTGTCCCCTTTTCCGAATGTGACCTACCGAATTAGACTTATCACCGGTTTTATACTAACATGAGCAACACGACGGTTTCCACATGTGGGACAGGATCTGCTTACCCTTCTTGAGCACCTGAGATCACCCCCAGTTTTTGGTGGGGTTCGTGTTGCTCAGTCATTTGGTTTTCTATGTTGTGTTTTGTGTGCTGTTGTTTGTCTGTTTGTCTTTTTCTTTTTTAGCCATGGCGTTGTCAGTTTGTTTTTGACTTGTGAGTTTGAATGTCCCTTTGGTATCTTTCGCCCCTCTTTTTCTTAATTACGTTGAGCGTTCTTTATTGCAGTTTAATTTGTAAACTATTTTGAGCTTTTGTTAGCATTAAATGGATATTTATTTTGCTTTTCTCGTTTTTGTTTATATTTAATTGTTGTTTGTACATCATGAAAATGCATATTTGTTGATTTAAGTCAACTGATTTTTTAACTAACAATCAGTATTCAAATGGGTATATTTGAGCATCCCTACAGGCCGACTTACTTTCATAGGAAGCAGAATTCATTCAAAACCTTCTAAATAACACAAAAAACACTCTCAGATGTTTTGTCACTTATTAACCATAATTCCAGTGAATGCTTAAATCTTATATACCCTAGTGACTTACAATTCAGATTATTAGATCTGCTTCATATCTTGATCTTTCCCTTCATATTGACACAGATCGATGATTTTAAACTAGAATCTATGATTTCGGTTTTCCTACTGAGAACTTCATACTTCGAAGTATTATGGTACCCTATGCCCAATCGTATTGCCTATGCATGTTTCATTTGATAGTTACATTTGTGCATATTCACATTATACGGACTTCATAGACCGGACTGGGCTCTTAATACACAAATTGCTTTAACAGAGTTAAGAAGTATAAAGAATGAAATCAACATTACAGACGTTTTATTTTAAAAAATCAAGAGTTTGTTGACTGACATGATGTATCTGTGTCTCAACTCAATTGTGGCATGTTGTCGCGTTCTTAGATATTAAGAAACGAGAATTGTCGTCTTATCTGTAAATTTATCGATTAGTACAGCCCTTGGAGGTGTAAACTTCCCATAAAACGTGTATGGCATAATGGTGTATGGCATATGGTGCAATGATAGAAGGTGTATGGTGCTATGGTGTATGGTGTAAGGGAATGGTGTAATGGTGTAATGCGCGATCGGGAATGGTGTGAATGAATGGTGCACGGATTTAAAACTATGCAAAATAATGATAAGATCTGATTTTAATTTTATACATTAATTTACAATATTGTTATAAAATTCGTTTTTTAAATAAATAAATAATTTTGTAGTCACACGCTTTCTTTGAAATTAAATTGCATTAAGGTGTAATGTGTAAGGTGAATGGTGCAAAGCTGTAACGTGTATGGTGTAATGGCACAGGGTGTATGGTGTAATGGTATATGGTGAATGGTGTAATGGTGTATGGTGTTAGTGGAAGTTTACATCATCCAAGGACTGTACCTGTATTATTCTAAGTGTAACGTTTCTTTACAGTTTGGATACGCATCGTGGTTGAAGCATACATAGCACGGAACATTTTACATGAAAACACGGACATTGTTTTAATAAAATATTCTGTTTTGAATTTGTTAATCATTTGAAATTCTACCTTCTGTATCTTGGTGTTATTAGTCTATTAAAATAAACAAAATCATTCATTGACCTTAAATGCTGTTTCCGTCAAATCCACTAAAAGGTCTTTGTTTATAACTCATATTCAAAACCATTCTTTAACTTTAAGCGTGATGACCTATTATCATTTAACAAATAAAATAAATGTTTAAATCATTTATCTATTAGATAATAACTTTTGATTTTTATTTTTACAGGTATGCTAGCTTTAACTTAAGGTCAAAATCTGTAATTGGTGGACCTTATGATGCTGCATATGATTTGATAAAGAATCAATGTATATAACAGATTACGGCACTCAATACAGTATCAATTTCGTGTGGGTTTCATATAAGGAAACATTATTCTCGATGGTTTAAATGTTATACAGAATAGAACACCCAATTTAGCAATATTTTTTTGCTTTATTCAAAATAAAAAAATGGATGCTAGTATATGTGTCTTTGTTATTATATTCGTTCATGATCAGCAAACAATTCAAAATACCGTCGTATGACATTATATACATATTGGAAAACAACATATGTTGTTGGTATATAAACTAAGGCGACAGTAGTTTACCGATGTTCAAATCTCATAAACTGATTTGGCAGAGACAAATTAAGGTAAAAAAAGGAATACAAGTCAGATACGAAAATTGCATGATACACCAGAAGAGAACACTATATTAAATGAATAGGGCGTTCAGTGCGGGTTATCATCTTGGGAATTTATTGAAAGTCGCAACTCACTGTCTGATTGACGTTGACACCATATCTCTTTTATTCATCAGATATTTTAACAGATATTGACTATAGGTCTTATATCGAGATTAATATAGTTCCTAGCCGTTTAGGGCTGTTGTGACTAAAAGAAGAATAATGTGACAACAAAATGACTTAGAAATACACAAGCATTACGCAAAGTAGGTAAATTAACATAGTTCGACACTATACTTTTAGAATTTCAAATTTTCTGATATATTGCAGGGATCACAAACATTTTCCGAATAACATAGTGGTTGTTTTTCGCTGTATACAGGCACTTCTTTCAGGCGGAGAGAATCAGAGATGTCAAAGACTTGAATTATTGGCATCAAGAGAACATAACAAATATGAACCCCCTTAAATTGACCATGCTAGGCAGCTATACTTTCAACTAGGAAAAATGTGTTGGATGTACGTCAAAGAAAGAGTAACGAAACAATAATAGAACCCCCAAAAAAAATCAAAATGGCGGAGATCAACTTATCAATTATGCAGACATTCCAGCGTGAAGCCTATCTTTCAAGAAGATCAAACAAGCCAGACCATTTAATTTAACATTTAGATATATTGATGGTGTTCTTTCCATTAGCAATCCAAACTTTTCTGATTGGATTTCATTGATATATCCACCAGAACTACAAGGAAATTAAAGAAACAACAGACAAGGCTTCCTCCGCCTCATTTTTATACTTATACCTTGAATTTGACATAAGCGGTCATTTCAGTACCTTAATCTATGACAAACGAGACGATTTTAATTTTGAAATTATCAATTTCCCCCCACCTTAGTAGCAATATATCAACTTCATCTGCATATTGGATATACATTTCCCAACTCATTCGGTATTCAAGAGCTTGCAGCTGCTACTCAAACTTTATAAAACGTCACCAGTGTCTGAGCAGAAAGTTGATAAACCAGGAGTATGTCAAAGAACGTCTCGTACTTTTTCTAAAAAAGTTGTTTCGAAGATAACAAGACCTTGTTCGCGCATCGTTGTCAATATAATGGAGTTTGATGCGACTGTCATGCAAGTGAGAGGTTTGGCTAGCTATAAAACCAGGTTTAATCTACCATTTTCTACATAAGAAAATGCCTGTGACTAGTCAGGAATATGACTGTTGTTTTCCATTCGTTTGATGTGTTTGAGTTTTTTTTATTTTGCCATTTCATAACGGACTTTCCGTTTTGAATTTTCCTTGGAGTTCGGTATTTTTGTTATTTTACTTTTCACTTATTTTAAAGTTTAGATGACTACGTTGAGCGCATTTATTCTATCGAACTTGAAATATGGTATACCATAGATACTGGTAATGCTTTCTTTTATCTTCATTTACATTAATAAAAGACAGTTCAGAACTAAATTGTACAACACAAAGTATCATTTAAGCTTCTCAATTGTGGTCTTTTTATTTTTATGTATTCCCGAAAACGCCCAGAAAATGTCGGTTTTTTCTATGACATAACACTTATATCTCTTTGATATTGCCATTGCTATGAAGAATACGTTTTCTTTATTACTGATTAAAGTTAAAATAGAAAACAATCCCCAGATTTTAGTAAAGATAGTATCGGTCCCTGTTCTCAATATCTTGTTTTTCTTGCCAACGTATGAACTGGATTCGACTTATCCTGAACTGATATCAATTACATTTGATCAATAATTCGGATTATATGATATTCTACCTGTAGAAATAATAATGCTATATTGATCCAAAAGGAACGCATATTCCTGTATGTGCCTGTCTCAAGTCAGGAGCCTGTGATTCAGTGGTCTGATCCAGTTTATCATATATGTTTCTCGTTCATTGATTTGTACATAAATCAGGCTGTTAGTTTTCTCGTTTGAAAAAGTTTAACATTTGTCATTTCGGGGCCTTTTATAGTTGACTATGCGGTGTTGGTTATTGCTTATTGTTGAAGGCCGTACGGTGACCTATAGTTGTTAACGTATATGTCATTTGGTCTCTGGTGGAGTGTTGTCTCATTGGCAATTATACCACATCTTTTTATTTTTATATCAATTGTTTATGACTAGTCTGACAGGCTATTCTGCACTTAATGTTAAAAATTGTATCTAGTTATGCTTATGATCAGTCAAGACTATTCCAGTTGAAACAGGACTAAAGATAACCTCCGTCTCTGAATATTGTCATATATCGATCTTCCATTACTTTTATTATTTATATGTATCCAAAACAAAAATATAAAGTTAAAAGGAAAAAAAAAAAAAAAAAAACTGAACTTCAAGGGTAAAGTAAAAAAAAAATGAACTTCAAGGGTAAAGTAAAAAACTGAACTTCAAGGGTAAAGTTAAAAAACTGAACTTCAAGGGTAAAGTAAAAAACTGAACTTCAAGGGTAAAGTAAAAAAACTGAACTTCAAGGGTAAAGTAAAAAAACTGAACTTCAAGGGTAAAGTAAAAAAACTGAACTTCAAGGGTAAAGTAAAAAACTGAACTTCAAGGGTAAAGTAAAAAAAACTGAACTTCAAGGGTAAAGTAAAAAAAACTGAACTTCAAGGGTAAAGTAAAAAAAACTGAACTTCAAGGGTAAAGTAAAAAACTGAACTTCAAGGGTAAAGAAAAAGAACTGAACTTCAAGGGTAAAGTTAAAAAAACTGAACTTCAAGGGTAAAGTAAAAAAACTGAACTTCAAGGGTAAAGTAAAAAAACTGAACTTCAAGGGTAAAGTAAAAAAACTGAACTTCAAGGGTAAAGTAAAAAAAAACTGAACTTCAAGGGTAAAGTAAAAAAAACCTGACAAAATCAAATGCTATCATTCAACGAAACAAGTGAAAAACAAATGCCATTTCCAAACCGATCAACATTTTAGAGTCCTGTATTAGGTTCATTCTAAAAAGATGGAGCGGTACCAGGAAACAATCAGTGCTACATGAGTCAGGCATAATTTCACACGTGCTTAGACACGTCTAACTACTGTTATGTACCTCAACAAATAACAAAGACCTATTATTTTTAGTAAATTCTGAGATTAAAAAAAGATACCAAGAGTTGCCAAATAATATAACAAAAATTTCGATCTGCAAGGTAAATTAAAAAAGGAGGAGGTCCATAAAAAATTTACAAAATCAAACGTTAAGCTTTATCAACCAACGAATCGAATGGAAAACAAGTGTTATATTCCTGACTTGGTACAGACATTAACAACAATTATGCATATTGAACTAACTGTCATATAATTTGAAATCAAAGATTAATTCTAAAATCATTATTATTCGAGATTATTAATGTCAACAATTATAATAATTCTGGTTATCGGTAAGCTTTTCTGTGCACGAACGTTCTGCCTCTGCACAACGAACAGTTATATCAGTGACTGCATCGTGCTTGTTTGAGTCTTTTTCTGTAAATGGACGTTCTGATTGTGAACAATGTATTATTGCATCAGTGACTGCATCGTACTTGTATGTGTCAGCACGGGATATCATTGGCATGTAAGTGTCCTGGGTTGCAGTGTTCTCGTATTTGGGTGCAGTAGAACGTGTTGTCATTGATATATATGGATTTGAGTTGACTGTGTTCTCATACTTAATTGGATTAACAAATGTAACTAGTGCTGGAACATGGTCGCTTCTCTTTTTCTCTATAACAGATTCGTTTATCGTATTGCACTTTTCATTGACACACGATATATTTGTGGGATTATATTTGTCATCCGCAATTGTATCGTAATCAGCCTCAATGCGGCTCATTCTTAAGTTGTTGTGTTGAGTGTTTTGTTGGAGACGATTTTCCCTTAATCTTCGGCATAACCTGTTTCCAATGTGTAGACTCAGCATCACCAAACATGGTCCAAGTGTTACACTAACAAAAATAACTGATCCAAGAGCATATCCTAAGACAATTCCTCCCCCTGACAAACCTACAAATAGATGATGTTGTATATTACTACTGTAATCTTCTTATCAGTTTTAAGTTTAAAACGGTTTCTGCAAATTTTGAAAAACAATCATGCAGCGTAGACATGGGTTTGCCTTTAGTCATTGTGTAAACTATGCCATGTATATATTTTAACCCAAGAAAGTCATGTTTCATGGTCTAAGAACATTCGATACCAGAAAAGTTGCCGAGTATGATACTTTGCCGATTGACCTATTCCTTATTGTGATATTTTGATTGAGTGTGGGATCGGTAGGTGGTGTATAAGTGCAGGAAACGTTTTTACTGTCCACGCGACCGGTCTTTCGGTAATTCTTTTAAAGTTCAAACGGAACCCTCAGTTTTAACTTGTACCTAGACTGGTATGTTCTAAATTAATTGGAAAGATTTGAACATCGGACATCTACTGCACCTCTAGTTAATCGTGTTGATTGTAAGTACATGGCATGTACGTTTTTGAACATGCTGTAATTATGAATATGCGAAATAAAATGAATTTATAAACTACGACTTAACTACAAATAATAATTATGACAATAATAATAATAATAATGATGATAATAATAATGATAACAATAGTAATCGTTACAAATTATAAGGTTAATTCATAAAAATTAAGAATATTTTTAGCAAATTATATGTATTGATGACTCAGATGTATAATATTAATTTATTATTATTATTATTATTATTATTATTATTATTATTATTATTATTAATTAGGAAGATGGTGAACATTATTCTGTGAGAAATTGAAAGGATGAACTTGCAAATAGAAATACTTTATGACCGATGTTTCTGTAAATGTGTTGCCTACAGACGTGAATGAAATCACACTGGTACGCACGTTTATCCTCATATTGAATTAAAACATCAATTTTAATATAAACACATAAAAAATGTATTATCAAGCCAGTGTCCTTTCTATTTAATTTCGTATCGATCACACTGATGACCACGATGTAACATTTTGCAATGTGTTGTAAATATTATTCTATACTGAATTCTTTGATGACAATAAATTCTTACTTGCAT
>JAASAO010003677.1:0-10227 GCA_017311375.1 Mytilus coruscus
AAAGGCAGAGAAAACTGTGCACCTTATAATCAACACGACTTTATCAGATGACAATAAGAATACTGAAAATCCAGGCTAAAAATAAGGCAAAGGTGTTATCCAATTTGTTAGCCGACATGTCGTTAAAGCAACGAATCAAAGAATTCAACTTTATATATAACTAATAGACGACACAGATATTGATTACAAATTACACCATTCCAGGCCAATGCTTTGTTTTCCACATCCATGTAACTAATATTACCAATAAACAACAAGTCGGATCCGGGTCGACGGGTACAAACAGAAAGATTTTGAAAGCAGAGAAAACTGTGCACTTTTTAATCAGCATGACTTTTATATCAGATGACAATACGAATACTAAAAATCCAGTCTCAAAAATAAGGCGTAAATAAGTACTTTATTTCAATAACGGACACGCGATGTCGCGGGTGTATTCTAGTAAATTGTAATAAAAACAGCACCATGATGACGGTTAACACTAAAAATATAAAAAAGAAGATGTGGTATTATTGCCAATGAGACAACTTTCCACAAGAGAACAAATGACACAGAAATTAACAACTATATGTCACCGTACGGCCTTCAACAATGAGCAAAGCCCATACCGCACAGTCAGCTATAAAAGGCCCCGAAATGACAATGTAAAACAATTCAAACGAGAAAACTAACGGCCTAATTTATGTACAAAAAATGAACGAAAAACAAAAATTTGTAACACATAAACAAACGACAACCACTGAATTACAGGCTCCTGATTTGGGACAGGCACATACATACAGAATTTGGCGGGGTTAAACATGTTAGTGGGATCCCAACCCTCCTCCTAACCTGGGACAGTGGTGTAACAGTACAACATAAGAACGAACTATAAAAATCAGTTGAAAAAGGCTTAACTCATCCATACCCAAGAATGAAGGACACTAATGGCCGATTACCCTTATCAGCGACACCCGGGGTGCAATGTTTTTAATGATGTTCGATTAATATAGAAAGTAATGGGAAAATAAATGGGTACCCTTCATTAATTCTTCATATTATTTTTATTAATCATCTGAATTCTTATTAACACATACGACCGAATTCTACATAGATTTACCTTTCTGGTGGTATAAAAAAATCAGTTTATCTTATCTCATTGTTAGGTCTCCGATTTTTTGAAATTTCATTATCTAAATTCCCTTACTCACATCAGTAAATAACGATGAATTACCTCAAAAGAAACGAGACAGCAGTAACTAAAAAAATTGAAGCACACTTAATATGCGAAGGAAATACTATTAACACATACTGTTGAATACTCCTGTCAAAAGCTATATTTTGATGTCAGAAAAGTCAGATTAAATTAAGAAATTCGTAGGTCTCCGGCGTTCTGAAAAGTTGTCTTTGAAAAAATAACCAACACAAATGTAATAATTTACGAAAACAACGTACATTAGCGAGATCATACTGTTATACATGTAAAATAAATTCCAGTTGTTCTTAAATAAATGAAATAATACATAATAAGTTCAAATTCAAAGTGTTCACTGCGGCTATTTTTATTGTTCAAATAGAAACGATAAATATTGAATACAAAATAAAATTATATTTAATTATATTAAATTGTATTCGTCGGGATAACTCATCTGTTCAAAGGACATAATGGAGTTTTACTATAAGGGTTCTTGTTCATGATAGTTCATAGTTCGTATAATTTCATATAATAGAGACTATAAAGATATTTTTATTCATATTTGGCGAAACGTATTTAATGATAAATGATAAAGTATACATTTACATTTAAATAATAATAAACGATTCGCTGTTCAATTTTTTTTTTTTTTTTTTTTTTTTCACCCGTACAACATTTTTCCATCATTTGTATTTCGATAATATTTAAAGAAAATGAAAAGGTGGTATATTAAAAAATCTCGAAATTGATATATTGTCAAATGAATTTTATTATCAGCAGGCACCCTGTCGATTGATTGTCTTTCCTATCTCCAATTACGATGTCTTATATATGCTCAACAGGATGCCACTGTTTGTTTTATTAAATTGAATCTGAAACAATACAACTTGTGTTAATTGGTGACATATGTACATGTAATGAATGTATGCACGGTTTGTTATGGGAGTATCATCCTGTAATGACATTACATCAATGTGGTAGAACTATTAAAACAAATTTGAGAACTCGAAATCTAATGCAAAAAATCTTTCAAATCACTCTTGTTTAGGGAATCGTGTTCCTCGCCCTTAAGTTTCTCTTTTAGGAATCGTGTTCCTCGCTCTTAAGTTTCTCTTTTAGGGAATCGTGTTCCTCGCTCTTCAATACAATACAATTCTGTTATTCGAACATACGAGCATTTTTAAATCAGTGATCCCCTTTCTTAGTAACGCCGATTTCCGTTGGTAAGGCGGTGAAACAGTGTTAGCTTATCGTGTTAAGAGAATAGTCTTGATTGTTAACTTTGATAGAGATTCACCTTAAATGAATCGGTGTATGCTTTTTCATGTAAATATCCTGGTATGATGTAGGATGTAAAACCATAACTTGACAGTTAAAAGATTATAAATCATTTACGCTAAAAATGAAGCCATGCACGTAATTCCGACAAAGTCGATCACTTTCCTGTGTATAATCTTCAGGAAAATAAATTGAAATTATTCTTATTATCGATCCATTTATTTTTTTTTTGTCTTTCTACTGTAGTACATACGAAGTAGGCTTGCCACGTGAGAACAAAAAATCACAAAAAATATACAGAATATTAGGTGCGATATTTTAATTTGATTACAACTGTTTGACAAATAAATGCAGTGAAAACAAAATACTGAGTGATCTTATGCCTTGTTTGATTTTTCATAATCTGGGTCATGTGCAAATTAATCTGGGTGATAAAATGTCGACATCAAAGAAACATTGAGAAAGGTAAATTAACCTGGTCATCTGGTCATTGTAATTTTTTGGTATCCAGCGGTTATAACAAGGTGCATACGAAGTTAATAACAGTGATAATTAAGACTACTAAAATTTGTTTTAACTAAACAATTTACAACAAAGTGTTGATGTTAAGAGCTAGATTAAGAAAATAATTCAGAAACACAAACGAAGACATCACTTAAGGAGTATATATGAATATTCTTTGATTGACGAAAGAAACATTTTAGGACAAAAATAACTCTTAATTATACGGGTAAATTAAAAAATTAGTTGTATTTAGTACATATTAATAAAAGATTTGAAAAATGAACTCACAGAGCAAATTTCTTTTTAACATATATTTAGATAATTTGGTTACTGTCAAAAGAAACCAAATTACACTCAAACAGAGAATTGAAATAATTTTCACACAGATTGATGAATTTTAGATTAAAAAAGATTCTACATGACATGTATAATGTACATCTTATTATTTAATTAACAAGCATGTCTACATGATGTACATGCATGTCGCGTGAGCAGAAGCTACCTAACTTCTTTTTTTTTCTCCATTGCTTAGCATCACAAAGAGTAAAACAATAAATGATGCATTGTGAATGTGAGTAAAAAAATATCAACTTTACATCACCAGATCTAGCAGTAAAAAGTGTGAAATTGGTATGGTATCGCGATGTAGTGAAGGAACAAAGAAAAGAAAATATATAGCAACTTTTCCTGTGTCACCTATGCCTGTTACAATTTTTTTCACCTGCTACATGCAGCGCAGCCACCGGAACACCCATTTTCCCGGGCAATGGACATCTGAACGAGATATATATATATATATATAGAGAGAGAGAGAGAGAGAGAGAGAGAGAGAGAGAGAGAGAGAGAGAGAGAGAGAGAGAGAGAGTCAGTAGCGCTTAGCCGAATTTCTATAATGTTTTAAAGTGGTACGTTTTTTGTTGTTTGTTTGTTCTTAATAAAACTGAGAATGGAAACGGGAATGTGTCAAAGAGACAACAACCCGACCAAAAGCAGAAAACAGCACAAGGCCACCAATGTTGCTTTTTGTTGTTGTCAGTTAATTTTTCTCTGCGTATTTATAACATAACTGTAAAGTTTATTTCAAGCTTGGCTTACGAACAAAGGTTTGAGTTTATTTTATGCAGCGACGTGTAAAACAATCATATATCTCTTGTATTTTCATAATCCGCTATTCATGACATTGACTATATGCCTTCCAAGTATGTTGATGTGGTTCATAAGTGTTTCTCGTTTCTCGTTTTTATATTGATTAGACCGTTGGTTTTCCCGTTTGAATGGTTTTACACTAGTAATTTTGGGGCCCTTTATAGCTTACTGTTCGGTGTGAGCCAAGGCTCCATGTTGAAGACCGTACTTTGACCTATAAAGGTTTACTTTTATAAATTTTGACTTGGATGGAGAGTTGTCTCATTGGCACTCATACAACATCTTCTTATATCTATATATGTGCCAGAACAATGTAGAATTCTTACTTCAACTCTTCATGACAGTCATGTTCTGGGGTTAATAGACGTAATGACGCCAGCAAACATGTTTATCCCGCCTGATTTTGTATGTGTCTGGTCCAAATCAGGAGCCTGCAATTCAGGGGTTGTCGTTTGCTGCTGTATATCATATTTGTTTTTCTTTATTGTTTTATACTTAACTCAAGCTGTTAGTTTTCTCGTTTGAATTGTTTTACATTTTCATTTCTAGACCTTTATAGGTAACTATGAGTTATGGATTTTGCTCATTGTTGAAGGCCGTACGATGACCTACGTATAGATATAAACTTCTATGTCATATGGTCTCTGGTGGATAGTTGTCCATTGGCAATCATACCACATCTTCTTTTTTTAATTAATGAATACAGAACTTGACATTTTCATGAACTGATCTAGTATCGAAACTACTAAATGCACCTACTTGTCGAGTGACTTTAAAGCAAAGAAAACTGGACTTCCATGAATGAAAGACTTCTTCGAGATATTTCTAGATCGATAAAAAATTGACAGCCAAAGCAAATTGTTTCTCAGACCATAAAAAGCACAGTATTGTTCAAGTTTTCATTAGTTGTGCCCTTTCAATACCTTCAGTGTTTTTGGACTTCTATATTTGGTGGTAATGTGTCTGAAAGTGAACTTATGAGATCATCCAGAATCAATAGTACCGCATATCCCCTACCATGTAACCAAATTCCTGCAGTTTGAGAATTCGCCGTACAGGTTGACTCTGTTATTGTATGTGTAGCATAATTCTGGCACATAAGGGCATGCATTGTAATCTATAGAGAAACTAGATACATCTTGTAAAACGAGTATCGTCCTTTTAGCGTGTGTAAACATGCAGGGAGTTATATTTCAGTCAGTGTGTGCAGGTACGTGGGAATTCTTGTTTTCCAACATAACTGTTTAGTCAGTAATTCTAGCGTTACATGACTTTCGTGGAACTCTTTCGGGTTTTCTATAATTTCTGTATTAAATCTATCTATCGGTTAAAATATGATATCTAAACCTAACTGAAAATTTATTACTTGTACATGTTTTTAAAGGTTCGCTTTAAATGTACAATATACTTTTAAGTGATTGTGTAAACGATAAGCTTTTACCGAAACTTTGAAAGACATTACCAAATTTTCGAAATGTTTTTTTAAATGACATATAATAATCAATAAATAAAGAGATATTCTTTAAATGTCAACGTTTTAATACAATTTTCATCAAAATCATCACATTTTATATAGATATCAGTATACGTATGTATTAAACAATTATTAATTAATAATAAAATAATTTTACGGTAATTCAGATTAACATTTTACAAAGATAAAAGATTTGATCTTTTCACACACCTTGTCAGCTGATAAGAAATGTTTATTGCCAATGATTAACAGGTTCTATAATTACAAGTTCCCTCGGTTGCAGGGTAATTAGCGTATCGATGGAAAAGCTTCACCTACAGTGATGCCCGGATGCTGTATCTTAGGAGCTGCTACGTCACGCCGGATAAGAGAATATGCTTTATTTAAAACACTCCGTCACATTGACAACAACTTAGAAATGAAATATATATATAATTACTTTACTTTATAATATTTTCGTTAACTTTGAAACGAATAAAGATACATTCTTAAGTACATTAATATTAACCAATGATAGTAGTCCTTTCATTTTTGCTGCACTGGGATATTTAATATAGTATTCTGGAATGTGCTGATTTCTGATACTTTTTACTAATACAGAATTGCATTCAAATAAATAATGGTATTCATTACCAATAGCATTTAAACACAAATTACATGTCCTCTCGTCTTTTGGAATATTGTACCATCTACCCAGCTCTACTGGAATTTTTACATTACAGCATCTTAATTTTGAAATATATTCACGCTCGATTGGTGATAATTGTACAAGATAGTTTTCTAAGCCAAACATTGTTTTAAAAAGACCATAAAATTCTTCTCTGGATGAGTTGTCAATTTGACTATGCCAATTTTGAATGAATGCATCTTTAAGTTTATCTTTCAGAACGATTTTTAGTTGATTTACATCTAATGGTAATTGCTGAGTCCAAACATAGCTAAGTCCGGAATTGTCTAAAATCGATTTAATATAGTCAATCCATTTGAACATGTGATTAGATATAGGAAGATGTGGTGTGAGTGCCAATGAGACAACTCTCCATCCAAATAACAATTTATAAAAGTAAACCATTATAGGTCAATGTACGGCCTTCAACACGGAGCCTTGGCTCACACCGAACAACAATCTATAAAGGGCCCCAAAAGTACTAGTGTAAAACCATTCAAACGGTAAAACCAACGGTCTAGTATATATAAAAACGAGAAACGAGAAACACGTATAAATTACATAAACAAACGACAACTATTGTACATCAGATTCCTGACTTAGGACAGGTGCAAACATTTGCAGCGGGATTAAACGTTTTAATGGTACCAAACCTTCTCCTTTTTCTGAAACAATAGTATAACATCACAACATAGAAAACACACGATAAAACATCAATTGGAAGGCTTAACTCAATCAAAACGTAAATTAACACACTATGAACGAATAAATTCGATCTGTGATACCTGAAAGTAAATACATAGTTAATAAAATATTAGGGACAAACATTCAAGGCCAAAAGCAAACAAACAAGTCCAAATAAAGCCATGGCAAAACACTACCGCGAAATATTAAACCCTTAGAAAATAATCACTTTAGAAAAACCGGTTTTCATAATATATACAGGTAAATGAAAATAACTTTGTCGTTTTAGGTATACTTTTTCTGTCTATATAAAATCTTCCAATAATTAGGAATACCAAGAAAGGTCTGTCATATAAATACCTAATTTAACACTAGATACATAAGGGTAAATATCAACAATAAAACTTCCTGTACAGATTAAAGGAGAATAATCTTGATGTTAATACAAATGTAGTACGAAGAAGTGAAAATTAGTAGATATTCCAAATAATCAAAGCTGGTATACAGACAAGATCCATATTAATATAAAATAACAAAAAGTATTAAAAATAGTATCAACAGGTCGAATTAACAAGAAAGTATGATTTGAGAGTACTCGCAGTTACTGACAGCTAGTTAAAAGCCAAAACAATTAATGATAAAAATCATGCATCAGAGACTAAAATCAACTAAAACACATCCCAGGGATTTAGTATTTTAACGTCATGATTGTCTTTTAAGTTGAACATAATTTGATAAAGTATACTGCTTAGTTTATTTTCATTGGCGAGAAGTTTGTTCCAAAACACACCAGTCTACATTTTATAACGGTATTTATTGGTGTACGACCAAGTTCTCCATATGTCATAAAATTTGGTGTCGAGGATCTAATTTTCAACACATTCCGGCAAAACTGTAGTTGGATTTTTCCAGCATGTAATTGTTTCGAATCCCATATTTCACACCCATATGTCAGAATTGGAAGTATAAGTGCATCAAACAGTTGTAATTGTAAATCGACAGGTATTGAGAGGTTATGTATCTTTGTATAAAGACTAAAAGTGTTTTCTGTGCTTGTTCGCTAAGACGTTTCTTCGCTGTTTCAAATGAACCATTCTAGTTAAAAGTTAGTCCTAAATATGGATAAAAATCTTGAATTCCAATAGACTGGTTAAATATTTGAAAAATGGTAATGTTCGTGATTTCCGTTTGCAGAACACAACAACTTTGTCTTCGATAAATTAACGTTTAACTTCCATCGGACACAGTATCTTTCAAAACATTCAAGGCTTGCATGTTGCATTGATTCGGCCGTTTCAGATATAATTATAGTGTCGTCGGCGTACAAAAGAACGAAAAGTTTTATATAGATATGCAAATAATTGCGGCAAATATTTTCATAACTTGCAAGTTCTGAACATCATTTTCAGCAAAGAAAGACTCAAGATCGTTTAGATAAACAGCAAATAAAAAGGGGGATAAATTTTCTCCTGTCTCACTCCAATGTTACAGTTAAAAACGGCTGACACTTCGTTACCATTCCTAACACACGATTTAACATTACTATACATGCTATATATTACCTTAAAATTTTCCGGAAATATTCGCCTTTTGTAATTTTATCCATAAAGATGTATGACAGATTGTGTCAAAGGCTCTCGAAAAATCAACAAAAGTGCAAAAGAGTTTTTTCCAAGAGCTTGATAAATTGATATTAATGAATGTAATACAAATATATTATCCAATGTACTATAACCTTTTCTGAATCCTGTTTGAGCCTCGGAAATCAGATTGATCTCAATTAAAAGTCTTTCACTTAAGATCGATGTGAAAGTTTTCCCTAGACATGACACTAAAGTTATTGGTCTGTACGAGCTAGGATCATATATATTGCCTTTATTCTTGAAGATAGGTTGAATAATTCCAATCGTCCATGAATCTGTGACCTTCCCAGTATTTAAAACAATGTTGAATAACTTGTGATAGATGGGCAACATTTCCTTAACCGTATGTTTAATATGTTCATTCAATACCATCATATCCGGAAGCCTTATTGTTTTTAAGTTTTTGACGACATTCAAAATTTCTTCTTCTGTGATTGGAGAATTTAAAATTCTGTTAATGTTCTCTGGTGGTACCTTTGTTTAATCTATGTCTGAGTTGTCTTCAATCACTTCATCTTGGCTTAGACGTTTAAAATGTTCATATAAATCTTCAATTTTAACAGCATCAGTTTTATTTGATTTGTTGGTATCTATACTATTTAGTTTTTCCAAAGCCGTTTTGGGTCAGATTTAGCCAGTTTTCTAAGATCTTTCGCGGTATTCATTTGGAAGTCATTATAACTTCGATTTAGTTCTTTTTATAAGATTTACTTCTTCTTTCAGAGCGTTTTATTTTCTTCACTCTTTATGTTCCCGTATCTTTGTCTAGCCTCTTAAGTTTGACCATGGAAGTAAATTGATTAGTGTTATCTATGTATAGATAGTTTAATTTGCTGCTTTTATTTTTTATTTCTTCTTTAATTTGTCATTTTCTATATATATGTATTTTTACGTAATGGTGCAATACAAAACACATGTAATTAAGTTGACTCTCGGTCATTTTAGAAATACACTGTTTAAAATGTTCTTGTGTGAAAAATGTAACGCTTACAACACATTGAATGTTGGTTTCTGTTATAATGATAAATGTGTTGTCATTGTAAATGAATATTAAAAGCAGATTGCTGAAGACCTGGTGACAAGTTTTAATCTTATGCACAGCAAAGAGAGGCCCTTCTTCGTTGATATATTGGGTTTTCCTTGTATTTCAAAACACCTTTTGTCTGGTGCATATGCCACGACTCATAAAATATAACTTATATTTATTAATTTATTTTGTCCGACGAATTTGTGTCCCTGACTTTTTTAAAAATTTAAACTGATTAGCCGTTTTTATCGTCTAAAAGAAAGTGTACGTTTTATTGTCATGCACCAAAATTACCGTTAACATCATTTGACATGAATTTTACTTTTGTTTGTCATGAATGTACCATCCATCATGACCCTCATACAGTGTGTTGAAGTCGAGCACATTTGAAATGTTAATTAAATCTTAAAAAATCACAGAATCATGTTAACTATTCAACTTAAGTTCTTTATTTTGATTAATTTTAAATTCATGACTAATGATGCTTGATTTTAAAAATATATAGATATATAACAAATGAATTAGTATTTTATCATTTTATATATGTTGTAGCAAGGGTGGATCCAGCTGTTTTAAAAGGGTTCCAACCCAGGATAAAATGGGGTGGAGTCCAACCATATGTCCCATTCC
>JAASAO010002329.1:0-10326 GCA_017311375.1 Mytilus coruscus
TTTTAAATAATTTAAGCATGAGTTGTCGGTGTGTATGAGACAAATGTAGTCAGTTGTCGGTGTTATGAGAGAAATGTAGTCAGTTGTCGGTGTGTATGAGAGAAATGTAGTCAGTTATCGGTGTGTATGAGACAAATGTAGTCAGTTGTCGTTGTGTATGAGACAAAGTTAGTCAGTTGTCAGTACCAATGTTATATGAACGTTATCTAGGGGGCATGCAGCTGCAATATCTCAGTAACAGTGCTAACAGAATGTTTCATAGCGGTCATTTGCTCAAATAACTCAGTACTAGTGTTATTTGAACATGAACCAGGGTTATCCACTTCGGATAACTCATTACAGTGCTTTAAAAATGTTTTATAATAGTCCTACACCTTTAAAAACGCAGTACCAGTGCTATATACTAGTCAGCGTTATCTAGGGCTCATACAGCACGAACAAATCAGTAACAGTGCTATAAAACGTCTTATAGAGGTCATACATTTCTAAAACAAACTCAGTATCATGATATATAAACGCTATTTTGGGGTCAAACACCTCGAATAACTCAACACCAGTGCTATAAGGACGTTTTCTTGTGGTCAAACTCTAAAGATACTCAGTTCCAGTGTTTGATGAACGTTATCTAGGGCCTTACACCTCGAATAATTCAGTACCAGTGTTATATGAACGTTAAGTATGGGTCATGCACATCGGATAACTCAGTAGCAGTTCTATAAATACTTGTTATAGTGGTCATTCATCTCAAACAACTCAATACCAGTGTTATTTGAATGTTATCTTAGGTCATACACGTCGAATATCTCAGAAGCAGTGCTATAAGAACATTTAATAGTGGTCATACACCACAAACAACTCAGTACCAGTGTTATATGAACGTTATATTAGTGTTCAAACACCTCGAATAACTAAGTAGTAATGCTATAAGACCGATTTATAGTGGTTATACACCTCAAACCAATCAGTACAAGTCTTAGATGCATGTTATCTAGGAGGTCAAACACCTCGATTAACTCGTTAGCAGTGCTATGAGAACGTTAAATCGTGGTCATACTCCTCACATGTTATGACTGAGGGTCACCCATGTTGTTAATACACTACAACGTCCAAGTACTTTGAGACGTGAAGTCCGATATCTCATATATCTTACATACGTCTGCGCTGTTTACAGTCGATACGTATAGTCAGCTTTCTTTATCAATAAATATTGCAATGTCAGTGTAGTGAGTTGTCGGTGTGTATGAGACAAATGTAGTCAGTTATCGGTGTGTATGAGACAAATGTAGTCAGTTGTCGTTGTGTATGAGACAAAGTTAGTCAGTTGTCAGTACCAATGTTATATGAACGTTATCTAGGGGGCATGCAGCTGCAATATCTCAGTAACAGTGCTAACAGAATGTTTCATAGCGGTCATTTGCCTCAAATAACTCAGTACTAGTGTTATTTGAACATGAACCAGGGGTTATCCACTTCGGATAACTCATTACAGTGCTTTAAAAATGTTTTATAATGGTCCTACACCTTAAACAACGCAGTACCAGTGCTATATACTAGTCAACGTTATCTAGGGGTCATACAGCACGAACAAATCAGTAACAGTGCTATAGAAACGTCTTAATGAGGTCATACATCTCTAAAACAAACTCAGTATCATGTTATATAGACGCTATTTTGGGGTCAAACACCTCGAATAACTCAACACCAGTGCTATAAGGACGTTTTATTGTGGTCAAACTCCTAAAGATACTCAGTTCCAGTGTTTGATGAACGTTATCTAGGGCCTTACACCTCGAATAATTCAGTACCAGTGTTATATGAACGTTAAGTATGGGTCATGCACATCGGATAACTCAGTAGCAGTTCTATAAATACTTGTTATAGTGGTCATTCACCTCAAACAACTCAATACCATGCAGTGTTATTTGAATGTTATCTTAGGTCATACACGTCGAATATCTCAAAGCAGTGCTATAAGAACGTTTAATAGTGGTCATACACCTCAAACAACTCAGTACCAGTGTTAAATGAACGTTATCTTAGTGTTCAAACACCTCGAATAACTAAGTAGTAATGCTATAAGACCGATTTATAGTGGTTATAAACCTCAAACCAATCAGTACAAGTCTTATATGCATGTTATCTAGGAGGTCAAACACCTCGAATAACTCGTTAGCAGTGCTATGAGAACGTTAAATCGTGGTTATACTCCTCAAATGTTATGACTGAGGTCACCCATGTTGTTAATACACTACAACGTCTAAGTACTTTGAGACGTGAAGTTCGATATCTCGTATATCTTAACATACGTCTGCGCCATTTACAGTCGATACGTATAGTCGACTTTCTTTATCAATAAATATTGCAATGTCAGTGTAGTGGTGTGGTGTGTAGAGACAAATGTAGTCAGTTGTCGGTGTTAGGAAATGTAGTCAGTTGTCGGTGTGTATGAGAAAATGTAGTCAGTTATCGGTGTTGGTATGAGAGAAATGTAGTCAGTTATCGGTGTTATGAGGAAGTATCAGTTGTCGGTGTTATGAGAGAAATGTAGTGAGTTGTCGGGTGTATGAGAGAAATGTAGTCAATTATCGGTGTGTATGAAGAAATGTAGTCAGTTATCGGTGTTATGAGAGAAATGTAGTCTATTGTCTGTGTGAAATTTCGTATTTGCAAAAGGCTATCAGCGTTACATAAAGATCATATACTGCCGTACACTTTACAGTCTCTTAAATTATCCAAGTGGGTTAAATAAGCATTGGCCTGTCAATTAATAAATGTTTGTTGCAAATTATTTCGCAGTCATAGCTTAAACCATAAAAGCTCTTTGAGATTTTTAAATTTTGGAGCGATTGTCCTGACTGACTGACGATAGCTGATGCAAAATTGCTCAACTGGTAGAGTAAAAAAATGACAAAGGGTCAGAACTATTATTAATACACTAATATATTACATGCTATTTCATGACTCAAGTATTGTAAAAAGTGCATACGATCCCGGATAGCTTAACGCGGCAATAAAGCATTCGAAATCTTATTAAGTATTGTGAATTGTGCTACTGATCATCCCAAAGGATTTTAAACGGTCTATTTGTCGATCTACAAAGTGCTGTAAAAACTGGTACCCAAATCCCGCTATGATTAACACGGTCTAAACAGCCATTCTTAAGCTTCATAAACACAGGAAGAAACGAATCCTATTTTCAAAGTGCTGTTGTGTTGGACAAAACTTCCTGTCAAGCTTCAGACGGCCTAGTGTGGAGATGCACTGCATGTTAAAAGGATCTAGCAGACCATATACCTAAACACCGTCTATAACGCTATTTTATATTATTCTATGTTCTGTATAAAAGCGGCATGTAAGTCGCGCATACAAAATTGTGTTTTAATCAGAGATTTTACCCTTAGGCTAAATAATTGGCTTATCTTTTAATGATATTTTGTGTAATTTTGTATATTCAGCTTAACTATTACTACTAGCTGTGTTTAGATAAATGAAATGTAGCAACCATGTGATTGTCCTCAGCATAAGCTGGTAGGATAAAACAATGACTGAAGGTCACACCTGTTGTCAATGCACTACAACGTTTAAGTACTTTGCGGCTGGGTTCCGTTATATGTCGTATATCTGAACATACGTCTGCGCCGTTTACAGTCGATACGTATAGTCAGCTTTCTTTATCAATAAATATTGCAATGTCAGTGTAGTGAGTTTTCGGTGTGTATGAGACAGACGTAGTCAGTTGCCTGTGTATATGCGTATTTGAAAATTTCAAGCTAACATGTATACACTTATGTGGTAAAGCTGAACATGGTCTTTAACGTGGTTTTACAGTTTCTTAAGTATAAAATGCCGAATAGTTATTCGTGGGTTAAATAAAGTTTGACCCGTCCCGTTAGGCTTATCACGGTTCAAAATCTACAGCTTCCTCATATTAAGCAGCGGAACCTATCATCTAATATAGCTTATAATACACTGGCACAAATATCCACGTTCATTTTTCTATATATAGGGTTAGCTCCTAACTGTCCTACTACCTTTATGTTTGGCATTGCACAGGTCATGTCTTTTTCACTGTCCATGACGTTAAAATACTAAATCCCTGGGATGTGTTTTAGTTGATTTTAGTTTCTGATGCGTGATTTTTATTATTAATTGTTTTGGCTTTTAACAGCTTTCAATGACTGTGAGTACCTCAAATCGTACTTTTTTTCAATTTGACCTGTTGATACAATTTTTAATGCTTTTGTTATTGAATATTTACTTAATTAGGGTTATATCTCGTCTCTATATTTTAATATGTACCAGCCTTGATAAGTTTTGATATGACTATGAATTCCTTCTGTTCTATGCTATGAACAACAAAATTATTTGTTTGTAAAAATTTTAACTTTATACCTTACAACAAATACTTTTCATTTACCTGTGTACATTATTCTATTTAGCGGCATTTCGTTCAATTTTGATTTTCTGAAATTGTTTAACTATAAATATAACCCGTTATTTTATTGATTGTGTATTAACATTGTGTCAAAGATCAAATTTATTCATTCAGTGTATGTTCACTTGTGTTAATGTCTTTTGATTGAGTTAACCATTTCAATTGATATTTTATGGCGTGTCTTTTTTATGTTGTGATATTCAGATAAGGGCAAGGTTGGTACATGTACCTATTAAAACGTTTAAACCCGCTGCATTTGTTTACTGCATAAGTCATGAATCTGATGTTCAGTAGTTGTCGTTTGTTGATGTGGTTCATAAGTATTTCTCGTTTTTATATAGATTAGACCGTTGGTTTCCCCGTTTGAATGGTTTTACACATGTCATTTTGGGGCCCTTTATAGCTTGGTGTTCTATGTGAGCCAATGCTCCCTGTTGAAGACCGTACTTTGACCTATATAATGGTTTACTTTACAAATTGTGACTTGGGTGCGAGAGTTGTCTAATTGGCACTGACATACCACATTTTCTATAGATACGATCCTGCCAATTAATAAATTTGTGTTGTAGGTATAGCTTAAATTAAGCCAATAGCTTATAGTTAATAATTCTTCACTAATTTTACTGTATGTCACATGTATATAATGCAGGAAAACTGTCACTATCTATTTATCTTCCCGTCAAGGAAGAAGTGGACTCATTTTAGAGTGTATATACTCCAGCATGATTGAATAGCTAAAAACTCTCAAGTGTGTACAGTTAAAATGAATCAGTGCTGTAAATAAGATATGGAGTAGTGTCGACATGCTGACATCTTGAATAGCGTGTCGAAAATGTTACACAGGCGAGGAAGCTCGGATGTCTGGAGGTATGTTGTTCCAGGATATGATGCTGGCAGGAATAAATAAGTACGTGCAATAATCCAATTTGGCCCTTATCTGTCTGATGTTAATTATTATAGTAGGGTGCCCATTGTCCAAAAAGTCGTCTAGTTAACGAGTTTAAGTTAACGAATGACACACGGCTATTTTTTTGTTGTTGCAAATTATAGAAAAATCATTATATTTTTAAATCATGATTGTCGTCGTCAGTTCCCATGGTCACGATTTTATAAATTTCGTGTTTTTACAAGGTACCCCAAGATATCGTATTGTTCGATATATCTTTAACACAAAAAATAAAATTATTACGCTCTTTGTTGGTGGTTAAAATAGTACTACCATATAATTTAAACATTACATATATGATATAACAAAAGCAGACAGTATTTTAGTGATTTTGCTATAATAATTTCAGCACTGAAGTAAGACTACAATTTTACCCTAAATTTACCACATTTTCTTCGAAAGCAAAATAATTACGTGTATCATCACGATGATTTTTGGTGTGATTAAAGCAATAAGATGCGGTGCATGTGTGCCAAATTCCATGTGTGAAATAAAAGTGTTTTGAAGAAATAAGCTATAATTAAAACACAAATTAAGTCAACATTTTGGCATTAATTAAACACAGATTATCCCGTGACATAATCATTTTGTTGCTTACACTATTATGTCATTAACAGGACAGTGGTCACTCGTTACATTTCTCATTTTGCTTGTTGTGTAGTTGATTTATTTGTTTTGAACAGCCAGCTGACTTTGTAAATAATTATTTTCTTCGGAAGAATATGTTTCGTGTCTGTTTTATAGTCTTGCATGATGATTTCTACCTAAATCCCCTTGGTGTAAACGACAAAAAAAATGTATCATCGTTCCTTCAATAAATTATACATCAGTAGGAAAAATGCAATAGTTTCAAAGCTATAGATCTGTTCGAGCAAACCTCAAGCCAATGATCTATATGTGTCAAGCTGGCAGCAGGAATTGGGTTTTGTTTTGTCTATTGCTACATGTCCTTATTTTTACCGCAGCTTTCCTGCAAAAATAATTTGAACTTTGTAACATTTATATCCTTAAATATCCTGCATTTCATGTTACAGAGTATTCATTTTCATCGGATCTTGTGCAGTCATTTATTTTCAGTTCATTCCAGGCCAAGTTATTGACTTTCAAAATCCTTCTCCCTCCCTCTTTCGAAATCAAATAGTCGTTCCCTTAAAAAGCTTATGGAAGGAGTTATCAATTTATAGTCTGAGAAAAGAATGATCTTTACCGAAAACTAGGATTATACTGGTATAGCAAGTTTTACTAACTGACTGAATTATGTCGAAATTCTTAGAGAAAAGGATTACATGTATAAACATTCTCGCCGAGATGTAGCCTTTATGTGCTGATGTGGCGTAAAGCTATCAACGCTCAATTAATCAATACTTTCTGTATATTGTCTGTTCCATGTCAGGATCGAACTGGTATATTTGAGTGTTTGCCGTTGTTTCAAGTCTGTCAATTTGTTTAGGCAAATTGTTATGCTATAAATCATACCGTTATTTTCTCAAATGAATTGTTTCAATGTTTTTATATCTGGCCTATTATAGCCGACCATACGGTACGGCTTTTCTCTGTTGAAGACCGAACAGTTGCCAATAACTGCTTACTTCCCATCTCCTTATTTTAATATGCAAGTATTATGAAATTAACATTATCAATGTTCCATTCAAATGAGTTAAGGTCAGATGAACTCGGCCACAAAGACATGAACACTTTGCTACCATCCCATAGTCAAAATATAATTGACTCACTACTTATAGTATCTGAGATAATGATTTAACCACTAAAACATAACCTTATTCGCTGATCCATGAAATGAGGTCGAGTCAGGTGAACCATCATGTATGACCGACTATATTAGTAACCAAATATGGTTATCCTAGAACTCATGATATAAAGAGATGTGAAGGATACCAAAGGGACATTCAAACTTACAAGCGAGACATTCACATAACGAAAAAAGCTATACAGTTTTTAGCAGTCACCAAACCAAGAAAATGAGGTCAAGGAAAATATAATATGACAGACGGAAGTTCGTAACACAGTGGATCTATATACATGGTATGATAATCCGATTCCTCTACCCTCTGATATATAAAGATATACAAATAGTTTACGGTGTTGCCGCCTCCACCATCAGAATGTATGTTGTGTGCCTCGATTTCTGCGACTTGCTTCGAGTGCGATTTAAAAGAACTGAGCTCTCTAACCTTAACCGGGTCGGTGGGCTTTCAACTTATAAAGACAATAAAACGTGATAGCTACTGGTAGTTTAGGCATTTTTTATGTTGTTTTAATCTGATAAAATTCTGATATATATTAATTGCGTGCTCGTATATATAAGCTTATATGCGGATAAAGTAAACAGAGATCTATATTTTAGATTGATGTTGTTCCAACCTTCTTTTGTAGATAAATTCCAGGGTCAATTGTAGGCCAATGTATGCTCAATAATGCAAACATAAGTGTCCAAGACGAAGTGGTTAACCTGTTTCTAAGTAAAATTGAGAATGGAAATGGGGAATGTCAAAGAGACAACAAACCCGACCATAAAAAACAACAGAAGGTCACCAATTGGTCTTCAATGGCGAGAAATTCCGTTTTATTTTCATACATTGTAACCTTTGACGGACAACCCTCACCCTTTTCACCGTTTGCAGTCTTTCTTATTTCTATAGAGCAAAGATATACTCAGACCTACTAAATCAATCCATTATACGTTAATATTACACCAGTTTTAAAACTAAGTACAATTGTATGTGCTCACACTCATCAACAGAAAACTAGATTTTTCCTAAAAAATCATTACGAACACCTTCTATCAAAGACGGAAAATGACATTTTGGAAAGGAACTTATGAATGTTAATAACTAAAAACATCTCGAGAGATCACTTACATCGAATCAATGAAAAAAAATTAATAGGTCAAGCTAGGGCATGTTTTTTAACAGGTGAATTAAAATTGTAAATGTGCACCCTATAACAGTATAAGTACAAAATTAATGTCAATCTCGAACCATATTTGGCAACATAAATATCAAATTAGTCCTAAACATAGAAACTATAGTCATAATGCTTTGAAATATTCAATTTATTTTGCTATAAACGCGTTATATATGAGCGACCAGGGCCTGTTTATCGAAACTGTCCTAAGATCGGTCCTAAATTTCTTAGGACAGAAGTTAGATAAAGTTAGGACGGACTTACGACCGTCTCAGCATGCACATCGAAGCTATCTTAGGATTATCTTAGCTAGGACATCCTAACCGCTGTCCTAAGTATTGGCTAAAATAAATAGCAAATTAAAATTAAAATGAAAATATTGTATCAAATTTAACCAAAGACTATAATTCAAAAAAGATTAATAATTATAAAATAATTATTAGTTTAAAATTAAAGGTTATAAATAATTTGTATATTATAATTGTACATTTAAACTTTATGAAACAAAACATAAGACAAATAATATAATTACGTTTTATATAAAATTAAACAAACTAATTGTAAAGTTAAAATAAAATATGTAATTGGTAAGATCACTATATGCATTGAGTGAGCTGAATTGAAGTGTCACGGTTTCATACTTAAAGTCCAAAGGCAAAATCTCGTGCATTTTTCATATAAATACTGATAACTTCAACTATTTTATTACGTGTTATATGAGCAAGAGACGAAATTGAATTTCACCGATGCAAAACAACATACTCTCCTGGTCGACGTGGAAATAGAGTAAACTAAGCTTCTTTGGTAAATTGTCAAATGTTGCAACCAATGGTGCTGAAAAGGGATTTGGATCTAATATGCATCAGCATCATGTAGAAATACCATTTGATTTTTAGGAGGGAGGAGGGGTGCTAGGATGTTATTTGAAAATAGCAGGGCAGGAGTTTGGAATAAAAAAAACCAGGATGAGCAACTTTGCAAAAAAAAAGGGGGGATGACAATTTTTGTTAAAAAAGTCAGAATATAAAAAGGCAGGATGAAAAGGGTGAAAAATAAAAAGGAAGGACAGAGAATACAAAAAAATTCATATATATTTTTAATTTTTACTTCCCCATCTCCTTATTTTAATATGCAAGTATTATATGAAATTAACATTATCAATGTTCCATTCAAATGAGTTAAGGTCAGATGAACTCGGCCACAAAGACATGAACACTTTGCTACCATCCCATAGTCAAAATATAATTGACTCACTACTTATAGTATCTGAGATAATGATTTAACCACTAAAACATAACCTTATTCGCTGATCCATGAAATGAGGTCGAGTCAGGTGAACCATCATGTATGACCGACATATATTAGTAACCAAATATGGTTATCCTAGAACTCATGATATAAAGAGATGTGAAGGATACCAAAGGGACATTCAAACTTACAAGCAGACATTCACATAACGAAAAAAGCTATACAGTTTTTAGCAGTCACCAAACCAAGAAAATGAGGTCAAGGAAAATATAATATGACAGACGGGAAGTTCGTAACACAGTGGATCTATATACATGGTATGATAATCCGATTCCTCTACCCTCTGATATATAAAGATATACAAATAGTTTACGGTGTTGCCGCCTCCACCATCAGAATGTATGTTGTGTGCCTCGATTTCTGCGACTTGCTTCGAGTGCGATTTAAAGAGAACTGAGCCTCTAACCTTAACCGGGTCGGTGGGCTTTCAACTTAGTAAAGACAATAAAACGTGATAGCTACTGGTAGTTTAGGCATTTTTTATGTTGTTTTAATCTGATAAAATTCTGATATATATTAATTCGCGTGCTCGTATATATAAGCTTATATGCGGATAAAGTAAACAGAGATCTATATTTTAGATTGATGTTGTTCCAACCTTCTTTTGTAGATAAATTCCAGGGTCAATTGTAGGCCAATGTATGCTCAATAATGCAAACATAAGTGTCCAAGACGAAGGGTTAACCTGTTTCTAAGTAAAATTGAGAAAAAT
>JAASAO010004206.1:0-10435 GCA_017311375.1 Mytilus coruscus
AAACTGAAGGAGGGTAAGATTAGTATTTGGGTGTGTTGGAAATGTGACAACTCAAATGTGTGTTGGAAATGTGACAACTCCAATGTGTGTTGGAAATGTGACAACTCCAATGTGTGTTGGAAATGTGACAACTCAAATGTGTGTTGGAAATGTGACGACTCAGATGTGAAGGGGAACATTATGTACTGTTTGAATTTAAAAGTCAGTAAGTATTATGAATTAATAAAAAACAATATCCTAGCTGTTTACAAGGAATACGTTTGTTAGAAATCTGTTCCATTCTTTTAGAAATAATAGAAGACTCTATTGTCTTATTCTAATATACCTCCGCCCCCTTTTCCCTACTTATAAACAACATTATTTTGAAAGTAAAGAGGAATTTGACCATTTTTATGCCCCAACTACGATAGTAGAGGGGCAATATGTTTTTCGGTCTGTGCGTCCGTTCGTCCGACCGTTCGTCCGTCCGTCTGTCCCGCTTCAGGTTAAAGTTTTTGGTCAAGGTAGTTTTTGATGAAGTTGAAGTCCAATCAACTTGAAACTTAGTACACATGCTCCCTATGATATGGTCTTTCTAATTTTAATACCAAATTAGAGTTTTGACCCCAGATTTACGGTCCACTGAACATAGAAAATGATAGTGCGAGTGGGGCATCCGTGTAATATGGACACATTCTTGTTCCTTTTTAATTTAATTAGTTGTACGTCAATTTAAGATGAAACTCTTACTTGCATACTTACATTTGTTGAGTTTTTTGGGATTGTTTTGTTTTGGTCCAACAGTATTTTATAACTCTTAAAGGATTCATGTGTTAATTCAGTTCCACATATGAACGCGTTTATAGTAAAATGGTATACATATAAAAATAAGGAGATGTGATATGATTGCCAATGAGACAACTATCCACCAAAGTTCAAATGAAGTGGATGTAAGCAATTATAGGATCCACACCGTATAGTCGGCTATAAAAGGCCCCGACATGAAAAATATGAAACAAATTCAATTGAGAAAACTAACGGCCTGAAAACAATTTACGAAAAACATATGACAGGCATGAACCAACGACATCCACTGAACTACACGCTCCTGATTTGGAACTGGCACATGAGGAATGTGGCGGGTAAACATGTTTGTGAGCGCTCAACCCTCTCCTAACCTGGGACAGTGGTGTTACAGCACAACATAAGAACAAAATATAAAAATCAGTTGAAAATGGCTTAACTCATCAGATCGATACACAAAGCAGAAAAATATCCAACAAAAACACAAATCGGACGTGGCAGGGTATTTATACATCCCTAACAACAAAAAAGACACAAAGTACAGATCTGAGAGTACTCGCAGTTTGTGACAGTTATATGTATAGATTGTCGGAATTTCCACAGTGAGCGCAGCAAACGATAAAAAAGGCTTCAAACTGTGTCGAGCGACTGATATTTAACGATATCTACATGCATAAATCCCAATAATCTGTTTATCGTGCTATTCTGGTCTCTCTCCTAAAACGGTTTTACGCTTTATAAAAGTAAGCTTGATAACTTCTCATCGCACATTGTGACGTCGCTGATAACTTTTCCTCACATGTACATTTGGACACCGCTGATAAGTTCTGCTTAACTCTAAAACCGTTGTACGAGAATTACCTACGCAAAAATCATTTGAAAACCATGCAGTTTTGGCTGCTGTATCCCAATTATTGTCACATTAACCTATTATGTCTCTTTGGGTTGCTAACCAAATTTTGTTGATATTTCGGAACTATAAACAACTCATATAAGTGGGAAGGTTAGCTAGCTATAAAACAAGGTTCAACCCACCATTTTCTTCGAAAAATGCCTGTACCAAGCCAGGAATATTGCAGTTGTTTTTCACTTGTTCCATTGATTGATACCGTTTGATTTTTTCAGTCTTTGTGGACTTCCCCTTGGATTTGCCTTAGAGTTCGGTATTTTTATATAGATTATTAATGGAATTTTGTTTACATGTTGAGATCAGGCAGTATCACAAGATTACAGTTTGATAGGATGTTAGTTTTAAATCCTGCGGCTCTTTTCATAATGATCGATTGTACACCTTCAATTTTTTTTTTATCAGAATACTTTTGAGGTTTACCTTTATGTATATAGCAAATACAAAACCTTTTCAATTTTAAAGAATTAGACTATCAGTTCTGGTCATTATATACAATACAAGGAACTTTGACTCAAACATACAATATTTGTCTTTCATATTAGCAAGAGGATTATTGCTTCGTAAATACTGGTTCAACCTATCGTTTATATTCAAAAGTAGCCTTTCCAAATATTTTCCTTTGGACTTACACTTTGTTCATTGGATAAGGTTATGATTAGTGATTTATATCTTTCTTTAATATCAAACAGTTATTGAACAGAGGAACAAATACATCATTTAAAAAATTACCGTGCAACAGTTCAAATTTTTAAACTGAAAATAATATGGCGTATTGCTCTTAAAATTAAAAAAAAAGAAGAAAAAGCATATGTTTTCTTCAAGAAGAAAAAAAAAACGATATAAAGATAGTATAGATATGTTGTCGTCACAATCACTACTTGTTAATTATCCTTTTGAAGGTAAAATCGACAAAAAAATTAGAAATCAAGATGTCAAACACTCAAATATTTTATCAGGGCTAAACGGAACGGTAACGCATGCTAATGTTCTGGTGTGCACTGCTTAATTCATGGACACTTATAACATTGTTTTTCTGTTCGATCAATGCAGAGAGTAATATTTGTTAGAGAATAAATATCTTTTGTCAACAACTTTGAACTATACACCTGTATACCTTTATACATGTACCAATATACATATTTTTCTACACTTAAATGACATTAATCTATTTACATGTATTGCTATTTTACGCTGAAGTCGTACATGTGTTACTTGTTGTAATCATGCAATCTCTGAAGGATAAATATTGTAATGATGAATGCTTATTTTTCTTTACTTCTATAAGAAAAATAATGAACAAGTTTGATAATATTCAGTATTTTATAAAAATGTTCTGCTGACATCAATTCAAACTGATTCATCGTGTCCGTTCTTAATTGCAACGATACCAGATGTATGACAACATGTATTTACATAGAGTATTATGATAAATTGAAAATAAAGTTCTTTGCGCTTATGCATTATTCTCAATATAGATGCATTTATGTTTAAACCAGACATGAAGTGAACATAAATTTACTATGACTGACACGAAACTGATCATTTAAGATGATCAGAATTTCTCCGTCATAGTGTGTTTGTTTTCTGCTATCTACATTTTGTTGAAAATAGATCAATCTTTATTTAACACAAAAATATCCAAAGAATAAATCTATGTTCCTTAAATAAACAATGCTGCAGACAAATGTATAATTCACCAACATTCATTAATAATGTCAACCAAACGAACTATAAAACAGTTTGCAATATGTTCGAATGTCATTTTCATTCTAGAAAGTTCCGTCTGTGGTCACCTAAATAAAGGCTGGTGAATAACATCAGCCATTTTATAAACGTTCCATTGGACACAAGAACGATGTTGAAGCTGTACACCCAAGTGCCCCAACACTTATGACAGTATGACCACAGACAGCCCAACCTCATGACGATTCTTGTGACAGAACAGAACAATTACTTGAACAATATTCAAAATGATAATCTGGAAATATATTGATATGAATGAATGAATGTCCTTCCTACATATGGCATTAAGTGAAGGAAATAGCTAATTTAAGATATCCTTTGCATATACAATAGCATTTGACATTTTGGGATGTCCAAGATTTTCTGTACTAAAAAAAGTGTTACTAATGACATGTATTAATATAGAATGGGCGACACTGAACTCCAATCTTATGGACATATTTTCAATAGTTGAATGACTCTGAACTATTTACAATTAAATGTATTGCTAGTTTAAACCCAGGTCGTACATGTGTCACTTGTAATCATGCGTTCTCTGTAGGATAAATATCTTTAAAGAAATAAAATGAATATGTTTGATAAGATTCAACATTCTATAAAATTGTTTTGCTTACATCAATTCAAACTGATTCATCCTATCCGTTCTTAATTAGATATAACTTCTGCTGCAGATGTATGACCACATATGTTTTCAAAGTGTTTAATGATACAAGTAAAATTAAAATCCTTACGCAAATTATTTAAGCCAATGAAGTTTTTTCAATACATTTGAACATTTTCAATCCAGATATGAAGTGAACATGAATTTACCACGACCGACACAAAATAAATTTTATTAGATGATCAGATTTGCCCATCATGTTTTTTTTCTGCATATTCCAAAATATATATAAGTAAAAGAGAGGCGAAATATACCAAAGGGACATATTAACTCAAACAACATTGGTTTTCTGTTCGATCAATGCAGAGAGTTATATTTGTTAGAGAAAAAATATTTTTTGTCAACGACTTTGAACTATACACATATGTACCTTTATACCAATGTACATATTTTTCTACACTTAAATGACACCAATCTATTTACATGTATTTTTATTTTACGATGAGGTCGTACAGGTGTTACTTGTTGTAATCATGCCATCTTTGAAGGATAAATACTTTAATGATGAATGCTTATTTTTTTTTACTTTTATAAGAAAAATAATGAACAAGTTTGATAATATTCAGTATTCTATAAAAATGCTCTGCTGACATCAATTCAAACTGATTCATTTATCAGAGCTAAACGGAACGGTAACGCATGCTAATGTTCTGATGTGCACGGAAAAAAAGTAAAATAGCAAAAATAACGAACTCCAAGGAAAAATCAAAACGGAATGTCCTTTATCAAATGGCAAAATCAAAAGCTCAAACACATAAAAAGAATCGAAAACAACTGTCATATTCCTGACTTGGTACAGGCATTTCCTTATGTAGAAAACGGTGGATTGGACATAGTTTTATAGTTAGCTAAACCTCTCACTTGTCGCATAGAATTCCATTATATTAACAACAATGTGTGAGCAAAACAAACAGACATAATAGGTAGAATTGTCAAAACTTGGGGTACAGCAGTCAACATTGTGTTATATTCTTAATCACTATAAAACAAATGACTATTTCAACAAAGAAAAACAAAATAAATAACTTAAAGAACATTTTTAACATTGTTTTTCTGTTCGATCATTGCAGAGAACTATATTTGTCAGAGAAAAAAAATATCTTTTGTGAGTGACTTTAAACTATAAACTTACATAACTTTATATCAATATACATATTTTTCTACACGCACATGACATTATAATTATATTTACATGTATTGCTATTTTACGCTCAGGTCGTATAGGTGTTACTTGTTGTAATCATGCCATCTCTGAAGGATAAATATGTTTATGACGAATGCTTATTTTTCTGTACTTTTATAAGAAAAATAATGAACAAGGTTGATAATATTCAGAATTCTATAAAAATGCGCTGCTGGCATCAATTCAATCTGATTCATCGTCTCCGTTGTCTGCATATATATACTGCTTCAGATATATGGCCGCACATGTTGTCATAGTGTTTAATGATAAAAGTAAAATAAGAAACCTTTTGCAAATTCTTTAACCATGTGCAGAATATTCAATACAAATGCATTTGTTCAAACTAGACATGAAGTGAACATGAGTTTATGAAGACAGAATTTCTCCGTCGTAGTCTTTTTCTGAATTAAATTTTTTTTATACTTGACAAATCGTAATATCAAAAATAACAATTGTAGGTTCTCTTTTAATCGATGCTGCAGACAAACGTATAATTTACAGCGTTCTTTAGTTTTGCAATAAAAAGAAACTAGAAAGCAGTTTGCAATGTGTCCTGCACAAATTCAAATGGCATTTTCATTCTTGAAAGTTTCTTTCGTGGCCTCCTTTATATTGATAGATCAAAACATTCCTTTCACAAATGTACCAATGGGCACAAGAATGGTGTTACAAAGAAGCTTTACATCCCTGTGCCCGACATAATTCGTTTGTGCACCTTCTCGTTTGTTTATGTCTAAATCATTTTTGACGTTTCTCTTACCGAGCATGGACTTTTGAAGGGAATCCATTTTGTATTTACAATTCCTCCTAAACCACCTGTTGCAAGCTTTCTCGCCATCTTAACCATATAGTAATCTTAATGTACACCTTCAATTCTTTTTAGGTTACTTTAGGTATATATATATATATATATATATATATATATAAAAAAAAGAAACTTAACAGTTTTAAAGAATTAGAAAATCAGTTCTGGTAATTATATACATTATAAGGAACTTTGACTCAAAAACCAATTTTATTTGCTAATTGAAAATTAAGCTGAATAAAATCATTTAAGACAGAAGGAAAGAAAATTTTGAATTAATTGTTTATTACTCAGACTTAAATAGAGAGTGAGCTATTTATACTGTAAATTTATGATGTTTCTGTACTGGTCAATGGGTCAGAGTTGTCATACTTAATTAAACGATAAATTGTTGAAATTAGATAACATGTTTTCACGTGTAGAGAAATTTTATCAATGACCAGTGCATGATTGGATTACTAGTATATCTTTCTTTTTGGTCAATGATCTTGCGGGGTCAGCACGAGTTCACGCGTATGTGCGTTGTGGGCACTTCCTTTTATCATCAGCCTTTGACTTGTTAACTTGTAATTCTTATCAAACAATTTGTGAAAAACTCAATTTTTATGGATAACTTAGAACTGGAGTGATTTCCTTTTGAAATTTGAGGTAAAATCGAACTATACTTTTATGTTTTAGCTTTTTTATGCTTACATTCTGGACAAACGTACAGTTGTGTTTCACCATTCTTTCATTCGTATAGATTACACGATTTTTATGCTTCAGCTGTTGGGTCAGTATTGCCTGCCAAAACGTTTATATGATCTTTAGTAATAAAATGCTATGCTTCTGTTTTGGGTAAGTATTGCCTGCAAATACGTTTATGATCTTTATTTCATACAATTACAACTACCTTGTTTTGGGTCAGCATTGCCTGCCAAAACGTTTATATGATCTTTAGTAATAAATTGCTATGCTCCTGTTTTGAGTCAGTATTGCCTGCAAAAACGTTTATGATCTTTATTTCATCCAATTACAACTACCTTGTTTTGATTCCGCATTGCATGCCGAAATGTTTATGATCTTTATTTCATACAATTACAACTATCTGTTGATTTTTCGAAGAAGAACTTTGTTCTTTGGTTCACGTTTAATATTGTAATGAGAAATGGTATTTTCAATTTAATTATGATCATTGTCGAGTTTATAGATGTATAATTACGGCTCAGTTTAACTTCCTGTATGTATACATGAATTGTTTTAAGATCATGTTATGGTTGTCAGCGTTGCCTATTCAATTTAAATTTGCAATTTTTAAAATTATATATATATATAACAACTTGATGGTTTATCCCAATTTTGTACTTAATGCTATGACTTAATGCTATGGTCTTTAGAGGTCAATCTATAAAAAACAAAAGTTATTATATTTACCTAAACTGGTTGATATTTATTTGAATATTTCTCTTTCGAGAAAGATATTAGAGTATGTGTTAATAGTTATAAATATTTACTAGGTTTAAAATTTACATATCATGGACTTTTAACGCAAGGTAAAGAAAATCATACAAAAAATCACTAAAAGCTGTATGTAGATTTCAAAGATTTTTTTCATTTTTCAATCCAAGTATTTCAACTCAATTACGACCATACAATAAAAACCTTTTACAAATCTATGGCAGTGAAATTACAGGTATGTTCAAAACAAGCTCTGCAGCATGCCAGGAAGAAAATGATTATTTATTTCAATAATTTATAGCAATGATATTTATTATATATACATATTTTTGTTTTATTTTTTTTTTAGAAAAATCAAATTCTTGATATATTAAGTATATTTTAAGTGTAAATTAAAAGTTCTCTAGCTTAGCTGTGCTAAGTTATTTTGGTATATTCCTGTTATTTTTATAGTGGTATTATCAATATGAAATATTACTATTAATATCGTACGCTGGTATTCATCCATTCATTAAATTTCTAAAAGCTGAATATTCAAAATTCAGATGTAAAGCTTATTTTTTTTATCAAGCCATCAGCTCAGCAACTTTCTAAAGTTTCATATCAATTGAGAACACAACAAAAATTAACCGAGAGTAAAAAAGTTCTAAATTATATACGTATTTACTTATTTCAATCTAAAAACTTGTTTTCCTTAAGAAATTTATCTATCTTTATACAATTTCGTTTGCAAAAATGTCAAATGTAAAATGAGAATCAATGCCCATGATCCCATAATAGAAAGAGTCAGATATAAAACTTCATTTATAGAAAGAAGTCAGGGCTTTGTAAAAATGTACTTTTATTTCGTTTGAAGATTAACGATGAACAAAATTTTATTACTAGTTGTCCAGTATACAATGATTATGGAGAGATATTTCAATTCTCTCAAATGAGGCACAATTTTTTGGGTTAATTACTGTACTAATACAAATTGTCTGTACCTAAATATTTAGGGGTTTGTGTAATTAAAAGTCTAGACGTAAGACGAAATGTGAAAAAAATATACTTAAGAACGATGATTATTGTAACTTTATTGCTGTGGTCCTGTCCGCAATAAGATTTACACCTTTAATAATGTTTATCAGCAAGAGAGATAATTTAAAAGTAATATATGTAGGTTTATGATTATATGAACTTTTGATATTTCATCTCAATGTGGAAACGTTTTACAAAAATATAGTGTTATGTTTTGGTGTATTTGATTTCTCCCCAATTTTGCTAGTCTTTGTCATTTATTCAATTGATATGAATTTAGTTGATGTAATTTCGTATTAACTATGTATCATAATTTCATCTTAATTATGAACTTTTATGTCAAATGTTTTATTTACAAAATGTATTGTTTGCATTGTATGATTTTGAATAAATGACCTTTTTTCCATGTTTTCGTCAATTTAGTTTTTATATCATACAGCAAAAACAAGCTCAGACTCTGGCCTGTGTATACATTAGTATGTTTATGGTTTCTAACTGTCAGTCTTAAAATACAATATTTGTCTATCATATTAATAAGAGGATTATTGCTTCTTAAATACTGGTTCAACCTACCATTTTTATTCAAAAGTAGCCCTTCCAAATATTTTGCTTTGGACATATTTGTTCATTAGATAAGGTTATGATATGTGATTTATACCTTTCTTTAATATCCAACAGTCATTGAACAGAGGAACAAATGCATCATTTAAAAAATAACCGTGCAACAGTACAAATATTTAAACTATGAAAATAATATGCTCTTAAAAATAAAGAAAGAAGAAAAAGCATTTGTTTTCTTCACTTAAAAAAAAAAAAAAAAGATATAAAGATAGAAGAGATATGTTGTCGTCACAATAACTACTTGTTAATTATCCTTTTGAAGGTAAAATCGACAAAAAAATTAGGAATCAAGATGTCAAACACTCAAATATTTTATCAGAACTAAACGGAACGGTAATGCATGCTAATGTCCTGGTGTGCACTGCTTAATTCATGAACAAATCGAAAATAAAATTCTTTGCGCTTATGCATTATTCTCAATATAAATACATTTTTTTTAAACCAGACATGAAGTGAACATTAATTTACCATGACTGACACAAAACTGATCATTTAAGATGATCAGAATTTTTTAGTCGTGGTGTGATTGTTTTCTGCTTTCTACATTTTGTTGAAAATAGATCAATATTTATTTAACACAAAAATATTCAAAAGAACAAATCAATGTTCCTTAAAAAAACGATGCTGCAGACAGATGTATGATTCACCAACATTCATTAGTAATGTCAACCAAACGCACTACAAAACAGTTTGCAATATGTTCGAATGTCATTTTCATTCTAGAAAGTTCCGTCTGTGGTCTCCTATATAATGGCTGGTGAATAACATCAGCCATTTTACAAACGTTCCATTGGACTGAAGAACAATGTTAAGAAAAAGCTGTACACCCAAGTGCCCCAACACTTAAGACAGCATGGCCACAGACAGCCCAACCTCATGACAGTTCTTGTGACAGAACATAGCAATTACTGGAACAATATTCAGAGGGATAATCTGGAAATAAATTGATATGAACGAATGAATGTCCTTCATACTTATGGCACTAACTAAAGGAAATAGCTGATTTTAAATTGTATTCATCAGTAATATGATTTAAGATATCCTTTGCATATACAATAGTATTTGACATTTCGGGATGTCCAAGATTTTCTGTACTAAAAAAGTGTTACTAATGAAATGTATTAATATAGATGAGCTACACTGAACTCCAATCTGACATATTTTCAATAGCTGAATGACCTCGAAATATTTGAATTTACATGTATTGCTAGTTTAAACCCAGGTTGTACATGTGTCACTTGTAATCATGCGTTCTCTGTAGGATAAATATTTTAA
>JAASAO010002032.1:0-10555 GCA_017311375.1 Mytilus coruscus
GACTTTCTGACACATTAGCCGTCCTCATTGTCTACTCTACATAAGCAATATATATTTATGTGTATGCGTATCTAGACCGTGAACCTAAGGGGTCTATATACATTGTGATAGGGCGTGTCACATTTTGCAGCTTAGAAATACATTTATGTGAATACGTTGGGAAAACTATCAGAAATTTATAATGAGGTCCATTCCTTGTATATGAAAAGCCCTGTCTTTTTTCACAGTTGGAAATCTCCCGTAAGTAAACTTTATACACAGAATTTAAACCATTAATCTTTCATTTTTACAAAACACTACACGAAACTTAATGTGGGGAAAAGTTTACATATTTAAATTATATCAACAGGGAGGGGCAACAGAACACTAGCAACACCAGGAGTAATGAACATACCACAACGTTATGTTTCAGGCACAACAAGTAGAATACAGGGATGAGCAGAGTAAGTTTTAGTCATGTATCAAATTGTATTGGCTCGGTCATTGTAAATTAGGTTATCATGTGTTTTCTATGTTCTCTATTGTAAAACATTTCCATTGTAAACTCTTTCGTTTATAATTATTGACGTATTTTGCGCATTCTTGTCAAGTTTGTATCTTACAACATCACATTGGTGTATACATTATAGTTCTTATTGATTAACTGTCTCACTTATGATGAACATAAATTAACATAATGATCAAGTAATTATCAAACAGTTGTCAGAAACATACGTGTAGACAATTTGCAAGTACAAAGAATCAAGAAGACAGTTAATGTGACTTATGTAATGCTCCGTGTTGTAGACCGTACTTTGACCTATAATGGTTTACATTTATAAATTTTGACTTGGATGGAGAGTTGTCTCATTGGCACTCATACCACATCTTCTTATATCTATTCACAGAAGATTATAAACATTTTTCTTCTGGAATGTCAATACTTTAAAACTTTTTGGGAAAAGATCAAAATACTATTAAATAAAGTTAAAATTGGTCATCATATCCTAAACTACAGAAATCTCATAATAGGATATAAAATCTGTGATACCAATTATTATGATATAAATCTTTTGGTGACACTCATTACATTTTCTATCCACAAGTGCACCCACAGTTCAAATTATAAAACTACAAATTTTGATGTATCTGCCCTGTTCCAAAAAGACTTTTTGAACTACTTATATATTTCGACACTTTCAGGTGGTAAACATGTAATTTTGAAAGAAATAAGCTTGTACATATAATTATTATTCTATGCATATATGTTATATGCTATATTTATTCAGCAATACATGTGTCTCACCATTATTTAATCTTAAAACCACGTGTTGTGGACTTCGTCATGATCATGGTCAGTGATAAAAGATTGAACCCCTATTATCCTTGAAGCATCCTTCATTTAATATATCACATATTCATGAATAAATAAATTGATATAATTACTTCAATTCGCAACCAAGTATATACACCTACATTATTAATATATACAAACTGCTTCGCCTGTTAACTTGCCTCCATCGTGTGATCGTTGATCAATAGGTCATGGCCAGGTCAACTAGCATATACAGAGTCAAAGCGGTTCACGAATGTAATTTTTTCCGGAAATTAATTTTTGTAGTAGTCTGTATACATAATATTGATACATAGAATGTGATTTGATTTGACAGGATTTGATTTTTTTATAAATTGTTTGATTCTTAAATAGACAAACATTTAATGATTTTTAAATTAGTTAATCTTCAAACATCCCAGACACTTTTGTAGCATCTGTTTGATATCAACATAGTACATAACGTGTTAAATCATTTTGATTTGCATTCTTATTGGAAAATCAATAGATAAGAACTTTCATATCTGGTGTCTAATGTGCGAACGTGATAATAGATAGATGTAACGTCACGGTACCCAAACTGCACCGAGTACCCAAAATAGCACCTATTTAGGAAAAGTATCAGCGCAAATCTTTCATGTTTTCTTAAAGACGAAACTATTTGTATTATCTGACATTATGCACGTCTTTCAACATAACTGAATATATTTAAATATGCACAAAACGTTCAGTTTACATCAACAGTTGAAGTATAACTGAAAAGGTTAAATCTACAAAAACGTTGCCATGGACGTCCGTCAAAAGGTCATCTTTTAAAAATGAGCAAATAATATTTGTTACAAGCCTATATATTTTAAGAAATGAAAAGTAAGCATATATTAATGTCCAATTGTTCTAAATATTAGAAGAAATAAAAAAGAATGACTCGAAGGTTAAAAATATTTGATCCGGACTTATTTTCGAAAGCGTCAAAGACATTGCTGATGATATAAGTTTTATAAAACCTGGCAAGAATTATACACATGAGAGGGCTAACTAAAACGGACTGACAGAAGCACAGACCGATGTACGGACCGACAGACGGTATTTCCGTGTCCCTGCAACGATAAGTAATAAAAAATAAATTAAAAATATATGAGAGGCTCAAATTCCGGGAAAGGTGGGTCACTTCGTTTCCTATATTCCGAAGCTTCTTATTCAGAAGTGCCGCTGTGAGGGGTCCGTTTTTGAGATGTCAAGCATAAGATTGGGTTGGAAGCTTTTACATCAAATATTTATGAATTGAATGATGGCAGTTTCGAGAAGAATATTAAATTCTGTTGAAAATATATTAATTGGTGGGTATTTTGTAATAAAACAAAAATATAACCAGTGTTGGATTCTGGGGTAGTACACTCTGACATGCATACAGTCCCAAAAAAAAATGCGACAGTTTGGCATCCTCATCATTTCAGCCCGGGCTACGCCACTGCAGGACGAGGGTAACTTCAAAATAGGATGGAAAGCAAAGTGGGTTTTTTGCCATATTTTGAAAGTTTTATATTTTTTTCTGATTCTTCAAAGACTAACACTTAATGGTTTAATTAGTCAATATTCAAACATTCCAGACACGTCTAGCATATCAAAAGATTAATACATAATGTGTCACATCATGTTCATTTGCATTCTTAATGAGAAAATCAAAAGATAAGAACTTTAATATCTGTTGTCTGATGTGCGAAAGTGATAATGAAAGATGCATAAAAAAATATTGCTGTTATAATGAATACCATGCTTACAGCATTTGCCAGGGCACCCCTGTAGTGTTAGTTTTACTGAACAAACAGGGAGATTGTTCAGTAAATTAATAATAGTAATAAATGGTTAGATTTACATTCTATGTATTAATAGTTTGTAAACAGATTACTACAAAAATTAATTTCCGGAAAAAATTACATTCGTGAACCGCTTTGACTCTGTATATGCTAGTTGACCTGGCCATGACCTATTGATCAACGATCACACGATGGAGGCAAGTTAACAGGCGAAGCAGTTTGTATATATTAATAATGTAGGTGTATATACTTGGTTGCGAATTGAAGTAATTATATCAATTTATTTATTCATGAATATGTGATATATTAAATGAAGGATGCTTCAAGGATAATAGGAGTTCAATCTTTTATCACTGACCATGATCATGACGAAGTCCACAACACGTGGTTTTAAGATTAAATAATGGTGAGACACATGTATTGCTGAATAAATATAGCATATAACATATATGCATAGAATAATAATTATATGTACAAGCTTATTTCTTTCAAAATTACATGTTTACCACCTGAAAGTGTCGAAATATATAAGTAGTTCAAAAAGTCTTTTTTGAACAGGTCATATACATCAAAATTTGTAGTTTTATAATTTGAACTGTGGGTGCACTTGTGGATAAAAATGTAATGAGTGTCACCAAAAGATTTATATCATAATAATTGGTATCACAGATTTTATATCCTATTATGAGATTTCTGTAGTTTAGGATATGATGACCAATTTTAACTTTATTTAATAGTATTTTGATCTTTTCCCAAAAAGTTTTAAAGTATTGACATTCCAGAAAAAAAATGTTTATAATCTTCTGTGACATTACATAAGTCACATTAACTGTCTTCTTGATTCTTTGTACTTGCAAATTGTCTACACGTATGTTTCTGACAACTGTTTGATAATTACTTGATCATTATGTTAATTTATGTTCATCATAGGTGAGACAGTTAATCAATAAGAACTATAATGTATACACTAATGTGATGTTGTAAGATACAAACTTGACAAGAATGCGCAAAATACGTCAATAATTATAAACGAAAGAGTTTACAATGGAAATGTTTTACAATAGAGAACACAGAAAACACATGATAACCTAATTTACAATGACCGAGCCAATACAATTTGATACATGACTAAAGCTTACTCTGCTCATCCCTGTATTCTACTTGTTGTGCCTGAAACATAACGTTGTGGTATGTTCATTACTCCTGGTGTTGCTAGTGTTCTGTTGCCCCTCCCTGTTGATATAATTTAAATATGTAAACTTTTCCCCACATTAATTAAGTTTCGTGTAGTGTTTTGTAAAAATGAAAGATTAATGGCTTAAATTCTGCGTATAAAGTTTACTTACGGGAGATTTCCAACTGTGAAAAAAGACAGGGCTTTTCATATACAAGAAATGGACCTCATTATAAATTTCTGATAGTTTTCCCAACGTATTCACATAAATGTATTTCTAAGCTGCAAAATGTGACACGCCCTATTACAATGTATATAGGCCCCCTAGGTTCACGGTCTAGATACGCATACACATAAATATATATTGCTTATGTAGAGTAGACAATGAGGACGGCGAATGTGTCAGAAAGTCAACGACCCGACCCGACCAAAAGCAAACAGTCTTTATTTGCGTTTAATTTGACAAAACAACTATTTTATATGCTAATTCATTCACGTGAATCTATATCGTTTTGTCATATATTCGTCAATGTATAGTAGGTTTACATTACTGGTGTCAAAGGAGAGAATCATACAACTACATGAATTAAAATAAAGATGTTATGCATTCATGGCGATATATTGTACGTTGTTTTATATTTGTACGTAGTAACGGATGCATACATATAAGCTGAACAACTGACCAATAGGTTGTAGCTCCCTTGTACTTGTAAGTTCCAATCTGCCTATGAAACAGACCGAGGTGAAAACAGGACAAGCGAAAACCCACTCAAGTTTATATTGTTGTAAATTCAAAATGTTCATTTGTGCACGAATAAAACATTTTTTTTTTCCTTTTCCTATTCTGATATTTTAAGATAAAATTTGATTGAAATGCAATTCTTGAATCACCAAACGCACAGTATAGGCGGATCCAAGGAGGGAACTGGGGCCCAGACCAGCCTCCCCTTTTCGTGGGAAAAATTTGGTGGATTATATCAGGAATCGCTGAAGCTTGACTGGAGTGCCGCCCCCGCACCCCCATTTCACGAAAAGTTCTGAATCTTCCTGCACAGAAACGAAAGACAGATCAAGGCAAAGTTTTTGTTCGGCCATTTCTTGAATGTTGTATAATTTTTTTCTGATTTTTACAAAGACTCACTCTTAATGATTTATTTAGTCAATATTCAAACATTCCAGACACGTGTAGCATCTCTTTGATAACAACATAATACATAACGTGTTACATCATTTCCTTTGTATCCTTAATGAGAAAATCAATAGATACGAACTTAAATATTCGTTGTCTAATGTGCGTACATTACAATAAATGGATGCATAAATTGAATAAATTACCAATAGGTTCCTAATTCTTTGTACTTTCAATCTGTCTACACGTACGTTTATGACAACTGTTTGATAATTATTTATCATTATGTTAATTTATGTTCATTTTTCATAAATGAGACAGTTAATCAATACGAACTATGATGTATACACTAATGGGATGTTGCCAGTCACAAACTTGACAAAATACGTCAACATTTATGAACGATAGAGTTAACAATGAAAAGTTTGGTTAAATTTGGCCCAGTAGTTTCAGAGGAGAAGATTTTTGTAAAAGTTTACGGACGACGGACGCCAAGTGATGAGAAAAGCTCACTTGCCCTTCGGGCCAGGTGAGCTAAAAAAAGAATGATCCTTTCAGACACCCAACATACATGTTTATGACTCAGAAAAATTTAAGTTCATTGAAATGCAGGGTTAATTTTCTACAACTGTCAAATACAAGGGATTTTTTTAGACCTATTTTCGTTTACAACCGGATGTGACGTACCATGATTTGGTGGTATTACACCTAAAGAACACCAAAATATCAAATAAACTCAATGTATTTTTCCTCCAATTGCAAGTTATTTCAAGCATAGCTGCCAAGTTTTGTCTCAGTCAGAGCTATAGATTCAGAGAAAATCACTATAATGTAAGGTCATATCCTACGGCGATTTCAGTCTAATTTAACTTGGAAAAATCCAAATTTCAGTGTATCATTTTAAAATGCAGTGTTGACTAATATTTGATCATAAACTCATCATCTATGCATTCAAACAATTAGATAGGATACAAGAGACAACTTAAAGATGATAAACAATTTTATTGCACCTTTTTGAGTTCATTTGAAGGTCTGTTTTGGTCCATTTTTCCTTCTTTCTTCTTTATTCATCAAAATTGATATCTTTTGTCTAAAAAATAAAACAATTGTGGTTATTTTCCCAAATAAATGTAAGAATGGCTTCTGACTTGAGGCAGGCACATACATAATCTTTGCAAATGCTTGAAATTCCCCTAACCTGTGAAGACCAAATGGACATTCATCTATTCCTCACCCCCTTGGGGATGACTGGGGAATCAAAGCACAATCAATACACATTCAACCTCAAAAGGATTTAATGTTTATGTGTTTTGTAGTTAGATAAAACGAATCATTTGCTGCAGGAATCATTATAAATTCGAAAACATGCTTTTTTGCTGCTAAACCAAATACTCTACTACAGTTTTGGTCCAGTTAGGGAAATTTAAACAATAAGAATAACATGAACAACGTGACTAGGATGAAGTTTAAGTGCATCACCATCATTGTAGTATTGTTATCAACGAGCAGCATTGTAAACCATTAATATGTATATGCACTTATTGTTATTTAACTAGAATAATAGTCAATTGATCTTTTTGTAGTCTGTAAATCCAGGCAATCAGCTGACAACGCATATTACTGGCAATTAAGCACATGGTCAACAAGCATTTTTAGCTTTCTTGATTGGTGTCAATATCCACATGACTCGAACCTTACAATGAACTTACTTTTAGGAATTATCTATAAAATAGCAGCAATGAATGTGAGTAATAAATAATAAGCAATTAAGACAGATTTTGAATATGTTTATGAAAAGAACAATAAAGACTAAGAATAAGAGACAAAATTTGCAGGGGGACATGTCCGTTTAGTATTCTTATATGAATATTTTGCATTATAATTGAATATAAAATCTATGGAAAACTTATATATGTTTACATGCATGTTTATGTGATTAAGTCGACTTCTGCGGGTGTCTAGGACATTCTTTATACAATGTATCTTGATATACAAAAAAAACAACATGGATTCCAATCAATATTTTGTCTTAATATCAAAGTTTAATTTGGTTATGTTACAAATATAGCATATACCATACCACCTCAAGAATGGGGGAAACATTACAACTACGCTGACAAAACAACTAAAAGCAACACTGTAAGGGAGGAATAACAAATATTGGTGTGTATGTTCATCGGACATACTGTATTTGCTAAGGTAGTATATATACAAGCTACTTGCAATTATTTAAGTCAACTACAGCTATTTTGAGGACAACAAACTCCTGTTTTGACACATCAAGTAATGAATGAGCATGATAAATAAAATAACATGTTTAAGATTTGAATTATAATTTTTGCAGGGTGGAACGTTACCTCCAGTATTGTACATTCAAGCGGACAACTGCTGGCGGGAAAACAAAAATAAATATATCTTATCGTTATGCGAGTTACTGGTGCACATGAAAGTATTTCAAGAGGTAGACATTTGATATCTGATAACCCACAATAATCGTACTATTGTTAGATTATAGCATTCCTATCTAAAAAATCCATGGAATACAATCATAACAATGAACATATGTAATTTTTCCTACTGAATTGAGCGGTGATTCCTCCTACCATTTTTATAAGGGTTGCATTAGCGGGATGTATCTTATGTATGAGCATGAATAACTGTATCGTAATGAACAAGATGAATAAGATATAATAAAGTGAGAAAAGATATCGACGGAGACCCATAATGATAAGTCGATTAAAATAAATCATCTCCATATCCAACAGTTAACCAACTAAGACAAACCATTACATAAAATAATAAAGTAACTCCAATACTACAGAAAAACACGGTTAACAGCTCCTCGTGGGACACCCGTCGTATTTCTAGATCAAATGAATTCATGATATGTCCCTGAAATAATGTATCTAGTGTAATATATATAGAATAATGGACTTTTTGTTTTTGATACTGACTTTATCACAGTAAAATATCAGGTGAATCCGAAGGGCGAGCCTGATATTTTACTGTGATAAAGTCAGTACAAAAAACAAAAAGTCCTTTATTCTTTTTATCGGTAAGTATGAAAAATTGAAAATCACTACAATAATAGAGAAAATAACAAACGAACTGCTTTTCGCGTCGAATCACGGCGAATCACACTTGACGTCACAGTCTGCATTACGTCATTTGAAATTTTGTCACAGTGCAGTAAACATGGCGTTCTTTTGCGTTCTATTGAAAATGAATCAATTATTGCATGCGTTTCATTAATTCTGCTGTTGACATGATTTTAACAATGCCGAATATAATGGTAGCATACCGGTAAGTTAAATTTCTTTATTTTCAAAAAAGCATCAGCATAGAATGATACAATATGAATCTACAGCAGATTTATCATTATTTTAGAAGTTCAACGACAAGTTATATTCTACTTACAGTAGTTGGGTGGATAAAATTACATTTATCTTGTCATTATACGCTCAGCGTTCATCATGATAACGATCCCATCGATTTCAAATCATTTTATGAAAGCACTGTGTAAGCAGACATTTCAGGAGGCTGACTGTAAATTATCTGACAAGCTCATTTCTTGTCGACTTCATATTAAATTACATCAACCATTTTAATAGATGTTACTCAACTTTGGTCTATTTCTTAAAGCTTAAAATTCTTGCTTTTTTCAAAGTCATGTTCATTTATTTTTCAACCCGGACCAGAAATATGAAACTTTGAAGGCCCTGCGGTTACTTTAATTTCAGAAGCGTATTTAAGGGAAGGCGACCCGGGACATCCCTTATTAAGGCTACATTTATGGTTAATGCAGACGTTTTACCTGTTCCACACCAAACGTAGCTGCGAAAACGTAGCTCTATTGTCCTTTGAAATTTTTTTTTTTTGTCAAATCATCAAAAGGACCTTAAGAGCTACGTATTCGCAGCTACACCAAACGTTGTCTAATTTTGGGAACCCGGGCACCCCTTTTTTTTCAAAATTTATCCTAGATCCGCATTTGAATTTGTTTGCTTATTTGTTCTTTGTTCTATGAATATCTGTCTATACATGTATATTGACAATGAAACCACATCTCCTTATTATAATTGTATATGATGGTCCCACAAAAATGTCGAAAATCAGTACATTTCATTTTTTTCTAGCTTATCTCATGCGATAGCGGTACCTTTTTGGTCACTATTTATGTGTTGCATATATTTATGAATTGTAACACTTTATAGTGACTGAACAGGTAAAACAAATACTTCTCAAGAAACAGGAAAGAAAACTACTTGAAACAGCACCAGGCTATGTATGAATAAAAACTCAGATCGGCATGGACGGTATGTTAGTTATACGTCCTTGTGAATGGCAAGAAAAAGCTATCAATAATAATGCAGACAACGCAATTTAAAAAAAAAAATTATCGGGTTTTTCATATATTTTCTGTTCAAATATTCACAAAAATCGGTCAAAAAGGCTAAACTAACTCTACTGAAACGTTCAAACAATGACAAGTGTTTCATTCAACAAAAAACTCGTGCGTTTCTGCGAAAAAAAATCACGCGCGATTTTGTGAATGAAATAGTAAAGTAGATCCTTACGCGGTGCACCCGCGCATGTCAATTGCGAACTGATCCAATAAGTTTTATATCACGACCAGTCCACTGATACTGACATTATCAGAGAGTACACATCAAAGGAAAGATGCCCAAATTACCGATATATATATATATACTCCATATAAATACAATGTCATGACTGTCGGAATATTGCTCCAGAGAAATATCAAACAATTAGCAAAATAATGCACATACAAGAATTGTTATGCCGACGTTTTTAAAATGCAAATCAATATAAAATTTGATGAAATGTTTAATGAAAAGGATTTTTTTTTTTTTTTTGCAGGTTCACCTTTCTTTTCTGTATGTTGGACATACACATGAGGATTTTGATGCCGGTTTTAGCAAAATAGCAGATTCCCTCCGTCGAAATGACGCAGAAACAATCCCTGAGCTTTTGGATCTGTTACCAAATCCAATCAATTTAATTTGGCAATACGATATTAGGAACTGGCTTGAACCATTTATTGCTAATGTACGGAAACATACCAAGCCATTACATTATAAATTTACAATGGATGAAGTATCAAA
>JAASAO010002870.1:0-10529 GCA_017311375.1 Mytilus coruscus
ATCATTGATCTTTACTAACTTACAAACCGTCAAAACATTAGAAATAGTACACTAAAAACACTTGCAGAAACCTAATTCCCCTGAATTGGTCGAGTCTAAATATATTCAACACAAATGATAGTTAAACAGTACTCAGACTGATATAGACAAATAACAGTTACCTAATTGCATTCAAAACGGACCTATTAAATGGCATTACATCATTTAATTATTTATTTATTATAATTTTTAGCATTTAGATAGGACCATAAGATAGTTTTATGAAATTAAGGGGTAAATTTATATTTTGAATTCGAAATTCGAATATAACGATTTTCTATTTTATAAATTAGGAAATCAAAAACCCTATATAGACCTCATTTACAACTGACCAATGAATGTTCTGCACCAAAACTTCTTGTTATATATATTTGATGTTTTTAATCTGTCAGTAATCATGAAATAGATTCGTAAAGACACCAAATGAAAACAGTAAGTAAACTCTTCCAACAATAAGCTATTTAAACAGCATGTTTCACAACTTCTAATCGAACAGACCTAGATTCATAAGGTCCTTCACAATATTCAGGTAAATGTTCATTTTGGTTTTATTCTATTATTTTCCTACACTACGTTTCATACAAATGCAAGATAACTAGTGTTGTCTGTTCAGTCCAATTAATTAATAAATCGTATTGTTAGGTTTGATTTTGCGGTATGGGCTTTGTTCATTGTTGAAGGACGTACGGTGACCTATAGTTGTTCATTTCTGTGACATTTGGTCTTTTGTGGAGTGTTGTCTCAGTAGCAATCATACCAGGCTCGATCAAAACGTGTATAGATGGAATATTTTCGCAAGGTTGATCATCATAATTTTAAATTGAAATACAATATATTATATGAAAACAAACACTTTTATTTTAGTCGTCCGTCATTCCTTTTCACATCTAAATGTAGTATAAACAAACAACTTATAAAACAGCCTTTTACCTTTCTAAGTTTTATAATCGCCTGACAAAACCTTATATCATAAATCGCAATTAAATCGCAGATAAGAACCATAGTAAAAACATTAAAAGTATTGGTGTTTAGTTATGTAGTAAATTGCAAAACCATAAAAAAGTTTGCATTATCATTGAGTAATTTAAATGGAAATTTTACATAATAACATTTTACAAGGTCTTGTCTTCGTGTACTATGTACATTGAATAATTTATGGAGTTGTTTGATTGTTGTTTGCTTTACCTAAAGTGGCAAATATTTCATGCATGTTCATGACGGAGAACACATGAATTTTAAATACAATAGGTAGATCTTGCAATAGGATGTAGACATTGAGGTAGGACGTGAAAATAGGAATATCCCTGGAAACTGAGGATATATTGAATAAAGACACCTTGCAACAGCTGGCCACATCCGAACCCCTTAAATAATTGGTGCAAATATAGTGAATTTGCAGAGAGCGTTGATCCATGAAATCTATTCAGAAGTCGGCCATCCATATTTACGTGTAGTTTCTAAAATAATTTAACATTTCCAATTTCGATTTGATACTTTTAGACTATGAAATTTTTGTGAAACTGTATTTTATTTATCTCTGTACATTAGGTTTTGGTATGATATTCTGTACTATCGCTCTCCTTGTTTGTTTCGTGTGTGTGTTCTCCTCGAGATCGGGAGGTCGTGGTTCGAATGTCGACCGGGTCTTACAAAGACGTAAAAATGATACATGTACATGTATTTGCTGTTTCAATGCTAAACTAGCGGTATTTGAAAGTAAGAGCACAGACTTGTCGGTTCGGAGCCAGAAATGTTTCCGGTAGGGTGACTATTATTCCTGCGAAATGATATCTTCATGTGAACATACGCGTAAAAACTGGCTCAGCGTGTCGATCTAGTACAAAGCAGGGTTAATACTCATATTCTATTTACATGTAATTGTCCTGAATATTCATTTATTATTCCATATTGATAGAATTTTAGTAGGGTTTTCTATATGAATTGGATTTTGAATAAAAAGCATATTCACCTGCTGAAAAGTATATTCACCGCGGAAAACGCCGCGTGCTTTTACGTGTATAATAACGATAAAATGTTTGACGTACAATTGGTTTTAATAAATAACTGTTATTAAATACATATTTTCTTTTCGGAACATGGAATAAAACAATTACTGTCTTTTGTTTCGGTAAATATGTGGTTTAATTGACTTTTGAAAACCTAGTTACATTCACTTCGGCCGTTGGCCTCAGTGAATATCAGTTTTCAAAAGTCAATAAAACCACATATTTACCTCATCAAAGACGGTAATTGTATATTATTCCACTGTTTAAACATATTGATATTTTAATCAATATTTGATTGGTTGAGACTATCCCACGTGTCATTGAACAAATCTTCATATTCCCCTCTGAAATGTCAGGAATACTCCGTGCGACGTTACGTGCGGTTAATGTACGTAACGTTTTGAACTTCTTATTCTTCTTAAAATAGCGATAGCAGAAATCATCATCATGTTCAAATTTATTTCAGACGATAAAACAAAAGACTTATAATTAAATTTTGATCCTTACTGTTTATCAATAAGTATGGCGTGTTTACTTTGACTTACATAAACAAGCGGATAAGAAAAAAATGTATGCAAAATAATATTTAATGTATTGATAGTAAACAAAGCATAGGCAGTGGAATAAAACATTCATTTCCCTTTGCCTCGGAGATATGAAGATTTGCTAACCTCGAAAATCATATTTCCTCGGCAGAGTCCTCGTGAAATATGAATATTCTTGGGTGAACAAATCTTCATATCTCCCTCCGGCACGGGAAATAAATGTATAATATTCCACTTGACGTCATTCATTATCATCATTTATTTTACCGTTATTCTATACAGTGAAGTGTTTTCTTATACTGGTTTATATTACACCTCCTTTAATTTCCACCGATCGAAATTAAAAAAAAATGGCAGGTGATGTTTTTCAACCAAACACTTGTCAGGATATCTTTAACGGTAAATAATATTAAATCAAATGTCCCTGTTGTGATAGATATTGTTAAATTAACTCCGAAATTTTTAGTCATGGGACAGTTGCTAAAGGGGTGTGTCAGTTTGGATGTTCGACTGCTTTTATAACAACTATTATACCAGATATAAAAAAAAAACTTGAAACACCAAATTTTGTCCCTTAGACCACGTTCACACTAGGACATTTAGATCGATTTAAACTAGATCGGTTCACTTTAGTGACTGCCGTCGTTGTACGCTTATGATTTATTGCAACTCAATGCAGATTTATTTTTTATGTTCTTTCCCTCTCTTAGTATGGTTGAATAGGATATAATGTAACCCTTAATGTGGACTACGTTATTTTATGTTCAAAAGATTAAATGCAAAGAGAAAAATAAGGGAAAAATGCTGAAATTAACGCTTGAAAATTAACTTTATAAATATTGGTAAACTGCCTGAGATAACTATCAACTGAAGACTAATGATTGTACATCACTTAATGGTGCTGATTAATAAATTGCTCCCTTGACGTCCAGTGGCAAATATGTCATGCATATCTACGACGAGATGTAAATTGGATCAAACTTAAGCAAATCATAGCAATTTTAGAGCATCACTTTAATAAGATGGAGCGTTGACTAGAGGTAAAATGTATGTCGTAATAGATAAAAGTTGAACCACGATCAAAATCGTAAACTAAGTTATGAGCCCTCCCCTTTTTCTCCGGTAGACAAATGCCAAAACGAAAGATATGAATTCACAATCAGTAACGGCCACTGTAAGTAAATGAGATATGGACTTATTTTGAAAAGAAATTCCTTTTGCAGCCTGCATTTCCCGGTTTCGGACATTTTGTATTTCCACTCAAATACCATTTGATTATTGACCGGAGATATTAAATCAACCAAAAGCACTTTATTTCTCCGAAATTGTACATAATGGTATTTCATTTTTACCCGATCCTATGTAGGACCCCCGATTTTAAGAGGGCGGGTCTAATTAGTCATGCCCGATTGACTTTTAATAGAAAAACCTGCAACTTAAAGACCTACACCGGGTTAATAATTTCGAGGTACAATAAGTAAACAAAAGATATCTATTGTGTGGTGAGAGGTATCTTAGATAATTATTTTTCTTTGAATAACAATGGAAAACGCACGAACAGGTATGTAAGGAGAACAATTGATCAGCAAGACAAGATCCACAAATAATCAAATGACCGAAATCTTCAGTCGACTCGTTATTGGAGTTATCACCCTCGCTGAGATCAAATGTCGCAATTTCGAAAACATAATCTGTTCCGATGTTGTATTTTGTCTTATCATTGTCCCTGACCTTTTCCCCAATAAAATGTCAATACGCGAAGGAATATTTTCCGAGGGAATATATTTCTTTTCAATCGTGACATTAGCGAAAAATAGACCCCTCAAGAAAATGTCCACTTAACAGTTTGCCACTAGATGCGAAGCAACTACCATCCTGAGAATGTATTAAATGTATCCTACCATAGGTTAAACAAAGAACAATCAAGTGTGCATCCGCAGTAAATTACCGGTTCACAGCCGAGTTAACAGAAATCTTCACGACTTAAAAGCATGGATGTGATAGTTTATCGGCTGAATGACTTTTAAAACAAAATTTCTCTCAAGTAATGGTTTGAATTAGAATTAATTAGTTCAACACTTTCCTCAATTATTTGACAAATTTATAATGAAGCAGTTAAGTAGCATTGATATCAGCCCTTTGTAGCATGATGGATAAAAGTAGCCTTCATATCTACTATTTGTCGCATGACGCAATAACGAAGCATTCATATTTACTGTTTTCACATGCAGCAGTTTATTATCATTCATATCGGCCGTTTTAACCTTGGAGTAGTAAAGCAGCATTTATATCGACTTTTTGCGCGCGAAGTGGTGACGTAACATTGATATTGGTCATTTTCACTTGAATTGGTTAAGTGACATTTATAACGACTATCCTTACGCGTTAAGCAGAAAAAGGGATATCGAGTGTTATTTTTATCTTTTTTTTTTCATATTTAGCAGTTAAGTAGAGCAAAAATTTGGACGGTGTTTTGTGTGAAGCAAACAGTAAAGTATCATTCATGTAGATTGGGTTTTTTTTTTTCACGTGAGACAGAAAACTTACATTGACTATATCAGTTTTTTCTCTCGAAGCAGTAAAATAAAATTTATTTCGATTTGTTTACCTTGAGTTCACAAAAGCGTGCATATAGCTTTTTGTTTGAAACAGTAAACAGCTTTCATATCGACTTTTTCACGTGAATTATGCAAATAGCAATAATGGTGAATGTTTTTCTTCTTTTTTCCACGTGAAGCAGTAAATTACTTTAATGTTGATTGTTTTATGTGGAGAAATAAAAAGGCATATCGAAGGAGCATTAAAATCGATTTTTCTCTCTCTCTTTCAAATGTCTGTAATATACTAGTACATCATTGAATTTGTTTTGAAAAGTTTTGTAACTGATTTGATTTTGTCATTTTTCAGGATCCATATTCCATACCTTAAGAAAATAACTTATAATCCGTCATGGATACAGAGATACAGTGTGGCATTGGTCGATTTAAACCGGATTGTTTACAATGTTGTGCAACTATGAAAATCTTTACTGTGTTTTATTCAATATCAGCTTTAATGACATCAACTCTATCTGTATATATAGCGTCACAAATTACAACGATTGAAAAACAATTTGGATTCACAAGTACCCAAAGTGGCTTACTGATGAGTTGTAATGATATTGGTTACTTGGCTGTAACTCTGTTTGTCAGCTATTTTGCAGAAAAAGTCCATCCTCCTCGTGTTCTTTCTTTTCAACATTATTGTTCGGTGCGGCCGGAATAATTTGTGCAATACCATACTTTATATCACCGATGCATTCTAAAACACTTTTGCCGAAAACTTCGAATGTTAGTCGAAGTGATGATTTTTATCAAAGATGATGTCATCAGGACAGCTATGTGAAGTGTCGTCAACTTTCGACCAATCAAATTCAAATATGAGCTGTAGTTCAAAATCAGATACCCATACGTCGGTAGGTGTTGCTAACGACTTTACTCCTGTTGCCATGGCAATTTTTGCAATCGGAATGATAATTCAAGGAATAGGCAAGTCTCCAAGACAAGCTTTTGTTACAACATATATCGACAACAACGTTAAAAACTCAAACAGCTGTTTATGTCGGTGAGTTTTCCATTTAATATTAAATTATATAGATGACAGCGGACATGTTTCAATTGTCGTAATTACAATCCGGTCCCCTTTTCCCTGAATGTGACATACCAAATTAGACTTATTACCGGCTTTGTACTAAGAGCAACACGACGGGTGCCACATGTGGAGCAGGATCTGCTTACCCTTCCGCAGCACCTGAGATCACCCCCAGTTTATGGTGGGGTTCGTGTTGCTCAGTCTTTAGTTTTCTATGTTGTGTTTTGTGTACTGTTGGTCTGTTGTAAGTTTATTTTTGACTTATGAGTTTGAATGTCCTTTGATATCTGTCGCCTCTCTTTTGAATTATAATTAATTTACAAATTCGCTATATAAAATCAATTGGACAGTTATTTCAACAACAGGATATTCATTTTACAAAATATACCCGCTACATTATCCTTAACATATATAAAGTAAGGAGATGTGGTAAGATTGCCAATGATAAAATTACCCAACAGAGTCTAAAATAAAGCGAACTTAAACATCTGTAGATAACTGTACGGCTTTCAATTATGACCAAAACAAATACTGTAAAGTCAGCTACTGTATAAAAGACCTCGGCATGACAAAATGTGAAACAATTCAAACAAGACAACCAATTGTCTACTTAATGACAAATGTGAAACAATTCAAACAAGACAACCAATTGTCTACTTAATGACAAAATGTGAAACAATTCAAACAAGACAACCAATTGTCTACTTTATGACAAAATGTGAAACAATTCAAACAAGACAACCAATTGTCTACTTAATGACAAAATGTGAAAGAATTCAAACAAGACAACCAATTGTCTACTTAATGACAAAATGTGAAACAATTCAAACAAGACAACCAATTGTCTATTTTATGACAAAATGTGAAACAATTCAAACAAGACAACCAATTGTCTACTTAATGACAAAATGTGAAACAATTCAAACAAGACAACCAATTGTCTACTTTATGACAAAATGTGAAACAATTCAAACAAGACAACCAATTGTCTACTTTATGACAAAATGTGAAACAATTCAAACAAGACAACCAATTGTCTACTTTATAACAAAATGTGAAACAATTCAAACAAGACAACCAATTGTCTACTTTATGACAAAATGTGAAACAATTCAAACAAGACAACCAATTGTCTACTTTATGACAAAATGTGAAACAATTCAAACAAGACAACCAATTGTCTACTTTATAACAAAATGTGAAACAATTCAAACAAGACAACCAATTGTCTACTTTATGACAAAATGTGAAACAATTCAAACAAGACAACCAATTGTCTACTTTATAACAAAATGTGAAACAATTCAAACAAGACAACCAATTGTCTACTTAATGACAAAATAGTTCACGAAAAACAAATATGATGGACAGCAACTAACAACAACCACTAAATTACAAGCGCATGCCTTGGTAAGGCACATATAGAATGTGGTGTGGTGAACATGATTAGGAGCAATGGCCCTTTCTGTAAAATGGAACAGTGATGTAACAGCACAACATAAAAACAAAATGGAAATGGCTTGACTCATCAGATCGGCATGAGGCAAAAACAAGCAACTATCATAAAGATAAAGGACAAAAAGTACCGATCTAAGACTACTAGTAAAGGTTATCGCAATTACTGATAGTGCAAAGACAATAACAACTAAAAGATAAATCATATTCTCCAAGACTATATCTAATATATGCTAAATGAATCAAGCATAAAAGACAAGCATTGTCCATGTTGTCATAATATCATAAAACCAGTTCATCAGTGATATTTTTCAAAGAAGTGAGAGACTTTTGAGAGAAATTTTATCTTTGTAACACGAAAAACAGAACGAGGACTCAAAGAAAGATATAAAACAGTTCAATTATATCACTAAACGAAAACTGACATTTTCAAACTTTGTGTGACTCTTTACATAAACAAAAAAAAAAAAAATGAAATAACAAAATACCGAACTCCAAGGAAAATTCAAAACGGAAAGTCCCTTATCAAATGGCAAAATCAAAAGCTCAAACACATCAAGTAATGAAAACAACTGTCATATTCCTGACTTGGCATTTCCCTATGTAGAAAAGACGGATTAAACCTGGTTTTATAGCTAGCTAAACCTCTCACTTGTATGACAGTCGCATAAAATTCCATTATATTGACAACAATGTGTGAACAAAACAAACAGAGATAATAGGTAAGAATGACAAAAAGGGGTACAGCAGTCAACATTGTGTTATAATCTTAATCACTATAAAAATAAACAAAAATGTCAACAAAGAAAAACAAAATCGCCCGTTAAATGCTCAACTTGGTATATGTACTTTGAGTAAAAAATTTAAAATTAAACCTTTTGCAAAACTAACCGGTCGTATCTCTCGGATAATTTCAATTCCATATCAGGTCTGTGTTAGAATGATACGAACACTCGAAATGACCGAAATATATTCATTTGAAGGAATGAAAGAGAATTTTACTTCAGTCCGATGAAAAAGAAAAAATAATGTATCGACTAAATGCAGAAAAAAGTAAAATAACAAAAAATACCGAACTCCAAGGAAAATTCAAAACGGAAAGTCCCTTCTCAAATGGCAAAATCAAAAGCTCAAACACATCAAACGGATGGAAAACATCTGTCATATTCGAAAAGACAGGTTAGCGGAATCGACCTAATAGTCGAAATTATCCTCAGAAAATATAATTTTAAATCCATTTGTATATGTATAGTGTAAATGTTTCTTCTTGGGAATCTGGTGAACACACTTTATTTTAACAGGTAGTGTTATGGCAGTAGCTATATTCGGACCTGCACTGGGTTTTGGACTCGGTGGTCTGTTCAGCAAAATTTATGTAACTTTAGAAGGTAAGTTTTTTACAAGTTGGCATACAAAAATTATACATCGAAGTATGAGCCAGGTAAGATATGAGGATACAAGTTGTAACGACAAAAGTTTTGTCTTTGTTTGTGGAAAATATCTGGGAATCTTGCATTGAATTAAAATTCTATTGTATAGATCAGGTATCGCATTACAGACGTACATGTAAGTTCTCACGTGCATAATGTCATGGATATTGTGCTGTATTTGAAATATAAACACTTCATTTTAAAGCTTACCGAGAGAAAAAAAAATATTTTGTTTTTAAAAAAGCACATGTTTGATTATATGTAAATGTATTTGTAAACTTTCGTTGTCATACCAGCTTGACATTTCTTACGTGAAGAATCCCAAGCCATATCTAATAATATTAACAAAACCCATGTTACTGCACCAGATGCGCGTTTCGACAATAAATGTAAATTCAGTGATTCTGCTCGAGGCCATAATATTTGAAAATCAAAGCTTATTTAAAAAACTGAAGAGTCAATAAACCTCAAAGGACAAATAGTATAACGAAAGCCAGGCAAGGAATCAGATCTTTGAATGACACATGAATGAGGAGATATATTCCTTAATTTGATTTCTTTTTAAATTGTGTTCCAGCAAATTTTAATAGCACAACCGTTTTAGTTTGATATAAGTTTATAGATCGAACTTTTCCTTATCATCTGTGCATGAACCCTGGTCTGGATGGAGTTTACAGTATAGAGAATAATGGGCCAAAAACATAAAGGATAAAGAAAATAGGCCAAAAAGGTAAAAGAAATAGAGGGATATGATAATGGGGTGCTAAAGTATCAAGAATAGAGAATATTGGGCAAAATAAAAAAAAAGTAAAAGGGAAAATTGCAAAAGTTAAGAGTAGAAAAATGAAGACCCTACTCCCCCCTCCCCCGCCTGACCCTCATAAACAAGTGATAATTGATACCTTGATAATGCAGGACACAGTTAAAAAATGTTTCCTTTCATAGCCGACTATACGGTATGGGTTTTCTCAATGTTGAAGGCCGTACGGTTACCTATAATTGTTTTCATCCACTTTATTTGAAATTTGATGGATAGTTGTCTCATTGGCAATCATACAACATCTTATTTTTATGTTGAGGAATCTTATACTTGTGAACTAAGTGTTCTAGTGTGTTCAAATATTGACGTATTCTTAAACATGACGGTTAAACATATTTTTCGTTCTCGCCTCAAAATTTAGATTTATCTTTGTCAGGAACGCTCAACCCTAACGGTTTGGTTTTTAAAAAGTAAACGGTCAAAAGCCATCTTTAACTAACAACTAAAAACAATGAAGTATATAATATTTTGGAGAACAATGGGTTTATGTACATAATTGCAGATGTTAATATTTCGCCACGAGATCCAAGATGGATTGGCGCCTGGTGGATTGGATTTATAACATTCGGAATAGGAAGTATATTAACTGGACTTCCGGTCATGT